>VDFB02353104.1:0-48970 GCA_007258455.2 Sequoia sempervirens
TTTCTTCAAGCTTACTAGGCTAAGAAATCTTCACAAAAGGAATACCCAGAACCAGAAACACTGGGAACAATCAAATCTCAGCAGATGGCTCTGATACCACTTGTAAGGAAATGAGATCATCTTAGAATGAACATCTGAGAATAGTAGTGTCTTTGGTAGCTTTAAAATTCTTTGGATTTCCTCAAAAACATGTACAACTATGCCACAAAGAAAAATTAGACATAGTTTATTTCCCGCCATTAATCCTATTGAGAGAAAATTCATGCAAGTTTTAACCAATTTCATCAACAAACATTAAACAAGTTCAACAACAAAATCTTAAAGCATGAAATATGGAACAAAAGACATGAACACACAAATTTAAGTGGGGAAAACCCTTAAGGGTAAAAAAATCCACACTCTAAAAGCATAGACCCATTGTATTATTCAGCAACCAGAAAATACAATTACAATACAATACAGGCACTAAGCCTTTCATGGAGATTTACATCTTGTTCCATCTGGAGATAATCTGACATCATAACCCCTCACAAACTCTATCTCTCTCACTCTCTCTTCTTTTTTTACCACATTGTAGAACATTCAATGTTTCATAACATTCGTTCCCAATCATAGTTACACCATTCCAATAGGAAATAGTTTGGTTCAACTTCCATAGACAACGCTTACAATGCAATTTAACCATCAAATCCACGTCGAGGTGTCAGAGAGACACTTAAACCTGTCCCACCGAACTCCCTTTGTCCTGTCAACATACACATTAAACGCCAAGTCATTTTTCTACAACTCACTAGTAGAATTTGGCAAATAAATGACTACGTGACTAAAACTTTTAGTCACGTGACTAAAAATGACTAAATTTTACTAATTTTTTGCAATTCACAAATATAAATGACTAATTTGGTCATCGGATAAAATCATAACTGAATAATTGGTCAGACAAATAAAAATGACTAAATAAATGAATATGTGACTAAAACTTTTAGTCACAACAACTAAAGATGACTAAATTCTACTCAATTTTTGTAACACAACTATAAATGACTAATTTGATCATTGGGTAAAAAACACAACTAAATAATTAGTCACACAAATAAAAATTAGACAATATGATATTAAAGTGGATAATTAAAAAAATATTTCCAATTGAGGGAGTGGGTGGTATTATAATATAATATAATAATAATATATTATATTACAATACAATATAATATAATATATTATAATATAGTATGATATTATATAATATAATATATATAATATATATTATATAATATTATATAATAATATAATATAATATTATAATATATTTAATATTATAATATTATATAATAGAATATTACATTATATAATATTATATTATATTATATTATATTATATTATATTATATTATATTATATTATATTATATTATATTATATTATATTATATTTTACTTTCAATTCCATCTTGGCAGGTAAATCTTGGTGGGAAATTTTTTGCCGTAATTTTCATTTTAATAAACCGCCAATAAACTATGGATTGAGTTATTGTTGGGTATGAAAGTAATATATATATATATACATATATTTCCTTTATGCATTCTAGCTTAATAAATTTGGAATCCATTTTGAAATAAGTTTAGGCGCTCGAAATCTCCGCTCTGGATATAGCAGAACATTACATCAAAATTTTAGTATTCAATTGTAAACCCAAATCATTTTTGGCATGTTGACGCAAGAGAACACCCATGGTGATCATTATCACAATTTGAGCACAGTAGCGATGTGGTGATAATACTGCATTGCATATTAATGGAGAAAGAGGAGGAGGAGGGGGGTTTTGGTGGGTGGTGGGGGGAGTGGCGCAACTGGAAATTGCAACAATTGCATACAGAAGGGGATGTGGGGATGCAATGATTCCCATAAAAACACTTGGGGTTGCATCTCTGTATGTGGGAGCAGTGGTCTATGGTCTTGGAGGAGCCCTCCATCACTCTAGGATTCATCAGGTGGATGATCTTGTTTGACTTGGACAAAGTATTAGAAGAATATTAGGGGTTCCTCCTTGACATCAGTCATAGTAGGTTAGAGATCCAAACTTGTTGGATACAGATTGTGTTTTTTTTTCATGACCGTGTGAGCTTGTGGTATTAAGTTTTGTATTTTTTGTCCATCTAAAAGAGAGATCTTTATATTTCTTTCTGGAAGGGAAATTGAAAATGTTGTATGCATAGTCTAAAAACCTATGGGATTTGATAATTGGGTTTTCTTTTTATGTACAATGAAAAAAATTTCAATGGCTTTTGTGGTATTGAAGCCACCGAATCTCATTTTGTAGTTTTGCACTTTGTTTTTTAAAAAAAAAATTAGGCACTTGAAATTCACGGGTGAAGAAAGACAAAAGAAAACCTAATAGTCCCAGCCCTAATTGCCATGTTTCAATTCTCCATATTGCAGATTGAATCAAGATATGATTACTGGTGATGCGGCCAACAATGGGCAGGGCATGGAGATGGATGATTTCCAGTCTCTACATCAAAGAGTCACCCTCCTTACAAAGCTCTGCATTTATTGTTTCCATTCGGTTTAGGTGTTCATCAATAGTGGTAAAGAAGCAAGACAAGGCGTCTAAGAGGTGATTGCATAGGAGGGAAAAGCATGTTTTACTATTTCTTTCATTTTATTTTCAAACCCTACTATATTTATCAGTTTGTTGTGGGTGTTGCAAGTGGAAATGAGGATGGAGGTTCACCTTGTTTTGTTTCACCTTCCATCATTTTCCATTTGCTATTTTTTTTATCTTAGAAATTTCTTCTTGGTATGGCCTCCAGCCGTATTATCTATGTAGGGTAAAGTTAGCTGTAATATTATAGCCTAAATGTGCTCATTTAAGGATCTTGGCTATGTTTTCATTTTAATAAACATAATCTAAAACCCTCGTCTAAACCGTATTTTCATGCTACAATTTGCCAAATTAGAGAAGTGAAAGGTCAATACCAATGAGGAATGCAGCTTGTCGTGTGAACTGCTTGACAAAATACCTCAAAGAAATGTGGTCTCATGGAATGCGTTAATTGCAGGATATGTACAAAATGGTTTTATTGAAAAGGGCTTTCAAAAATGCCTCCAGTAATTATTATTTTTTAATATTCTCTTAATGGTAAATGTTCAGGGATATTATATAAGTTTTTATTTTATATTAATAGTAAATGTTTGTGTATATATAAAAGTGTATAGCCAACCCAAAATTTACCGATATACTAACAGAGAATTGGGGACACCACAGTGCTGATTTCCTTGGAAAAATTGTTATTTTATAGTTTTCATGAGTTTGTATTAGAATATTATTGTTTATAAATTTATTATCAAACTATTCTTTATGATTATTTTTCTTAACTATAATTTTATTCATATAATTGTTGTGAAATTCCTTATCATCCCACTTTGTTTTTCTTGTGAATAGGTGCAGAGGAAGGAGAAAATGCAAAGCCAGTGCGTTCTAGATGCATTTACAACCAACCCCATGTGCAATAATGGCATCACTGAAGACATGCATTCACACCAATGACATTTTAGCTTTAGTTTTTTTTTTCAGTTTTAAAAGCATAATAAATCAGTAGTTTGCATACTGCAAAGATTGTGTCTTCAAAGCTCTATATATAGAGTTCTTTGTAACATATTTTATATACAATTTGAATCTACAATGAATTATTTTTCAACAATGTTTCAATCCTTTGAAAAAATTTGTTGAAGTTTTATGATTGTTTCAAGCACAATAGAATTTTCTCTTGGTTTGCAATTTCATAGACTAGTTATTATAACGACATTCTCCAAACATAGGATTTTACATACACATCTAAAGTATTAGTTCATATATGACTATAATGACTAAATAAATGACTACAATGACTAAATAATTGACTACAATGCTAAATAAATGACTACCATGACTAAATAAATGACTACCATGAATAAATAAACAACTACCATGACTACCATGACTAAATAAATGACCAGTTAACAACAATCAATGACTAAATTAACAACTAAATCAATGACTAAATCAATGACCAAATCAATGAATAAATCAATGACTAGATAAATGAATAAAATAGTTTAGTCATAAATTTGGTCGCATTATAAATGGCTGACAATAAACTTCTAATGGTCACATGACCAAAATTAGTCATTTATATGCAATTTTTAGTAGTTTATTTAGTCATATATTGTTGTTTTTGTACTAGTGACTTTCAGCCAATCCACACTCTCCCTCAGGGTCTTCTCGAGACCCACCATAAGAGATATGAGCAAGCGAGGGTCGTAGGATCAAGTAGATCACAATTGTTACCACTTCGCATAGTGCAACTATCGAGTGGTCTCCATAGCCAATGTGGTAGCCACATTATCATCGTACAGGACCATGTCTATTGGTTGACATCACTCCCCACTCCCCCGTCAGGTACAGACTGGGTCCTACCAAAGAGACAGTGAGCTAGTGGGTGTCGCTTGGTATCCTTCACTTCAAAGTCGTTAAGTCGCTGAAAACCCAAACTTTAGAACTTCTTGTTAGAGGTTACAAAGTTTTGAAAACTCACAACTCACCGACAACAAAGAGAACCGCAAAGTCACTAAGTTAGGAGGTTTTAAAACTTTAGAACCCCGCGACTTAGGTAACAAACTATTTCTTGCCAAAATTTAAATGTCAGGTCGATGAAGGATTTAAACATAATCTGTAGGGAGAAGATCAAGCTAGTAAATTTGAGTCACATTTTTCAACAAATGTCTAGTCGACAGGGCTTGTTATCTTACTTACGTTGTGTGCTTGGGGGTCTGTGCCAACAATTGAGGTTGTGTTAAGATGAGTTTGGGTCCTGTCCTATCCTGTTGAGAACCACATTGAGTAAATTTAGTTGGACGATGTGTTTTTGGGTTGACTGGTAATGTGCTACATGTTTCCTTGTTATCGACTTGGGATTTTGTGTGCCAACATGTTTGATCTTTGGGATAATATTGGAAGATGTAACAAGTTAATTTTGGTCCTCTCTATCTCCTAGATAGGACTAATTTAACCACAATTATGTTTTGTGGCTGACTGGTTGGGTTCATTTCTTGTCTCCTGTTCTAGCCGGCCTAATTTGATGTTTTCCTTACTTGTGAAGGATATAAATGGAAGGAAAAATCAGTTGCAAGTGGTGAGAGAGTGGAATAAATCAGTAATTAATGTGAGTTGTGGAAAATATAAATCATATGTGCTTTAATGCCTTAGTCAACAAAGTGTATTGTTGACATGTGTTATAAATACAAAGCTTCATGTATCCTGCTCGGAGATGGTGAGTCTCTCAAGCAGGTCCTTGTATCTTTCCCTGAGGTTGTGTGCCTCAGCTTGCAAGTCCTTGTATCTTTCCCAAAGGTTGTGCACCTTAGCTAGCAAGTCCTTCAGGGAGCACTGTGCTTCCTTAGGCAATGAGTCTTAAAACAAATTGTAATCTTATTCATATATTATGAGATTTCTCACCATGGTTTTTCCCTTCTTGGGTTTTCCACGTATATCTAGTGATATCTTGTGCGTGTGTTTTCATTGATTTATCTTTCATTTTTTTGGATCTATTTAAGAGTTTTTGATCTGTTTAAGGGTTTTTAATCGTGTTAGAAGATTGAATTTACATTATACTGAAGAGTTTAAGTTTTGAAGATACCGATTCACCCCCCCTCCCAGTATCTGAGTGTGTTCAAAAATTAGTATCAGAGCCAAGTTCCTCAAAAGGAGATTAACCACTTGAAGGTTTGATATGGCACAAGATGGATCTTATAAGGAACCCAGGTTTGATGGGATAAATTATACCTTTGGAGAGTAAGAATGGAAACCTATCTAACCTCTCTAGGGTTTGGTTTTTGGAAATCTTTCAAGGATGGTTACACTGCTCCTGCTTCTCCTCCAATAAATCCAACTGAGATTAAGTTGTATGAGAACAATTCCAATACAAAGAATGCTATCATGAGGGGGTTAGTTGATTCAGAACTTTTGAAGGTGATGAATTACAGATCTACTAAGGATATTTGGGAAGAACTTAGCAGCATTTGTGAAGGAGATAATGAAGTGAAGCAAGTCAAGATGCAAAATTTTAAAAGGAAATTTGAGACCCTAAGGATGATAGAGGATGAAGATATTACTAGTTATATGATTGGGGTGGATGAAGTAGTTAATGGAATCAGAGGTCTTGGTGGTGAAGTGAAAGAATATGATATTGTGAAAAATGTTTTGATATCTCTCCCTAAATCTTATAGAGTTATAAGGTATCTTCTATTGAGGAATCTAAGGACTTGGATAACTATTTAGTAGATCAATTTTATGGTGCTCTCACAGCCTTTGAAATGAGAGAGTTTGAAAAAGATGCTCCAAAGATGGGAGTTGCATTCAAATTCAGTAAGAAGGAAGAAGATAAAACAACTAATCAGTATAGTGACTTTGATGAGGTAGAAGCGAACTTTGAGAGAAGATTGAAGAATGGCACCAAAAAATACAAAGGTAAGTTACCTTTCAAGGGCTTCAATTGTGGGAGAATTGGTAATTTTTCCTTTTAAAGAATCAAAGGATAGCAATAAAAGAGAGAAGTTAAAAATAAGTCTTTATTCCAAGGAGAGCAACTATTCTTCAGAAGATGAGGATCATGGTGATTCAAATGATGAAACACTCTTCATGACCTTGAAAGTTAGTGAAAAAAAGAGTGATATTGAAAAATGTAAGAAGTTTGGTACCTTGTAGAGTGAAAAAGATAATGGAAAATCAATGGTTGTGTGGACTTCCTTTCATGCAAAAGAAGAACAAATGCTTGGGTAATTGACAGTGGTTGCTCTAACCACATGACTGATGACAAGGGGAAGCTCATTAGCCTTAAGAAGTGGAATGGTGGAGCTGTCAAGTTTGGTGGTGATGAGTCAACACAAATTTGTGGAAAGGGTGTATAACCATTGATGGAAAGAACAAGACTAAGGATGTCCTCTATGTCAAAGGGTTGAAGCACAATCTCCTTAATGTCAATCAGATGTACAGTAAAGGATACAACCTTACACTTCATGCCAAAGGTTGTGAGTGTTGGATGTTGTGGTTTTGTTATTGATATGTGGTTGTCATTGATGTCAACACTATTGGAATTAATGTCTTAGAAGCTGTATATGTCGAGGATATTGAGAAAATTATAATAAAGTAAGTTGCAGGTTGTTAGTGGTGAAGTGTAGTTCAGTTTGTTGGTTAGCTCAGTACATTGATGATCAGAGGTTGTAGATTAAAGGGTTTGTTTTTTAGTATATCTAGTTTATCCACATTAAGTTTCAGATATCTGCGTGAAGATTTGATCGAGTTATGAGAAGTTGTGTTCTGAAAGTCATTTTGTTGCTTTAGTTGGTGTTCCTGAATGAAGATGATGTGATTATAGTAAGTTCAGTTGTTTTGTATGCTTCTCTAGTAATTCATGATGTTTGTGGATGTTTCTATATTGTTCTCTATCTATGTGGCACATCTGCATTGATCATTGTGCTCATGATTGGAGATTTTGTCTTACGTGTTCATGTTTCTCATGTTCTTGGCCAACAGGGTGTTGTAGCATGTTGTGGATCTTCGAGGAATAATTTTTTAAGGTGGTTCATGTTTGAAGATTTTATTTTGGGTCTCCATTATGTTGTGGTCGACCTTGGTTGATTTGCATTGAAATTTATTTAATGTTTTGGGCCAACAGTTTGTATTCATTTTATTATTTTATTGAGGCTAACATGTAGCGATATAATTTCTTGTTTTGGATATATATATAAGTGATTGTTTATTCTATTTGAAGGTGTGTGCGAGGTGTGCTTGTGTATGAGATGTGTGAACAATGTCCTAATCATTTGAAGGAAAAAGTAGAGTGTGAAGAAGAATGAGAAGAGTGTGAAGAAGTGTTCATGTGCTTAATCAAAATTGTAATCAGGTATTAGTAGATGCTATTTTCTTAGTTCAAAATCTTGTGGATGTAATCCAATTTTTTTTGTAAGACAGTGAGTCTTCCTTTTGTAATTGAGCAGTGAGCTCTAGGCAGTGTGCCCAAATGCATATGCATTCTCAATTTCACTCTTTATACTTTTAACAAGGTATAATCTTGTAACTGACCTCCACCGTGGTTTTTCTCCTAACAGGGTTTCCATGTAAAAAATATTGGTGTTATGTGTGCTTTTGATGTGTTGTTGATTTATGTTTTTATGGTTATTGATCAGATCTGAGAATAAGGTTAATAAGTTTGATAAGTTTAAATTTTTGGGACAATTGATTCACCCTCCCTCTTAGTTGTCTGCCCTTGTGCTGCCAACAATGAGATCAAGAAGAGAGGGTTTGAAAGATTAGTTGTAGAAGGTAGTTGGCCAAATGAAAATGTTTATCATCTAAAGGAGACAAATGGAAGAACCTATTTATTGTCTCAATTCGGTGAGTGTTGGATGTGGCACAAGTGGACGAGACACATCAAGTTTGACAATATGGTGAAGATCATCTCTACTCATGCGGTGAGAGATATGCCTAAGATAACCAAGCCTGCAAACACATTATGTAAGGAGTGTCAAATGGGAAAGCAAACAAAGACAAGTTTCAAGAGAAATGAAAGTTCTTCCACAATGCCATTGGAGATAATTCACACTGACCTATGTGAACCTACAAGAACAAAGAGTCAACAAGGTGAAACCTATTTCATGTTGCTTATTGATGATTACTCTTGAATGCCTTGGGTTACATTTTTAAGAGAAAAATTAGAAGCTTTTGATAAGTTTAATATTTTCAATGAAATTTTTTAGAATGAAATGAATGCTTAAGATCTAATAGAAGAGGTGAATTTACTTCAAATGAATTTGAAAAGTTTTGTGAAGATCATGGTATTAGGAGACATCTGCCTGCTCCTAGGACCCCTCAATAGAATGGGGTAGTGGAGAGGAAGAATAGGACTATGCAAGAGATGGCTAGGGAAATATTGAAAGATGCAGACATGTTAAAGATGTATTAGAAGGAAGTATCACATTGTTGTCTACCTAATTAACAAAGTACAATTGAGGGTCAATTGCACTAAGACCCCTTATGAGCTATGGTATGGAAGACCTCCCACTGTCAGATACTTTAGGATCTTTGGTTGCAAATGCTACATTAGGAGAGATGAAGAAGACCTTGGTGTTAGGGTTAGAAGGAAGATATCTAATAGTTAAATGTAGATTTGATCAATAAAATAGAGAAATAAAAAACACACAAAAAATTAGCAGTAGGCTACATCCACAAAACTATAGCCATCCAATGATTTTATTATCCAGTGCAAAACATATTACAATCTCGGAACTCCCATCCCAACTACTTATTATAGCATGATCGTTCACCACATACCAACAATGATCTCCCACTTAGAGAGTGATCAAGCTCCACACAAAACAATCTCCCACTTGGAGATTGATCTTGGATGACACCGCTGCACTTATAGCTCCCATTGGAAATAAGCACCTTGGACCCTGCTGCTCTGTTATACTTTTAACTATGAAGACCAACTGAAACTAAAGAGGACCTCAGCTTCTCCCTTGTCATTTCCTTTGTAAACATATCCGTTGGAATGAAATATGTATGTATCTTTTCCAGATTTACCTGTCCATCCTCCAACATTGATCGAATGAAATGATATCTCAGTTGTATGTGTTTGGTTTTAGAGTGCAAGGTAGAATTCTTTGCAAGATGTATAGCACTCTAGCTATCTATAAACAAGTGATTTTTAGCCTGTTTTTTTCCCAACTCTTCCATGAAAAGTTGTAGCCATATCATCTCCTTTGTTTCCTTTGTTGCAACAACATACTCTACCTCCATGGTGGATAAAGCAACCACCTTTTACAACTGAGAAATCCAACTCACTTTTTTCCCACCAACTATGAATACATAGTGGTACTCTGCCTGGTATCTATATCCTCTATCAAATCTAAGTCAACATAGCCTTTTAAATCAGTAGTAGAGCCCCCAAAATATAAACATTTATTGGATGTACCTCTTAAGTACCTAAGAATCCATTTTACTGCATTCCAATGCTCAACTCTAGGATGAATCATATGCTTACTAACAACTCCTACAACATGTGCAATATCTGGTCTTATGCATACCATGGTGTACATTAAACTACCTACAGCTGAAGCATATGGTAACTTGGATATTTTTTCTTCCTCCTCTTGTGTCCTTGGACACATATCCTTTGTCAATTTAACATGACTAGGCAAAGGTGTGCAGACAACTTTGACATTCTCCATATGAAATATTTGCAAAACCTTATCAATATAATCAGCCTGAGATAAAAAAAACATTTTTTTGTTTTTCCTATCTCTTGTAATCTTCATACCAAGGATTTGTTTCGATGCCACCGAATCTTTCATAGCAAAATAATTCGCTTACTGATGTTTTAACTCCTTAATGTGAACCATGTTAGACCTCACTACAAGCATATCATCAACATATAAACATAAAATAATGTAGCTAGCATCATCTAACCTCTTAAAATAAACACAATGGTCTGAATTACACCGATTGTATCCATGTTCACCCATAAAGCTATCAAATTTAATATACCATTGTCGAGGTGCTTGCTTCAAGCCATATAAACTTTTCTTCAATCTACACACCAGTTTCTTCTGACCTTTGACCTCAAATCCTTGTGGTTGTTCCATATATATTTCCTCTTCCAAATCACCATGGAGAAAGGTTGTTTTAACATCTAGCTATTCCAAATGCAAATCTTCAGCAGCCACAATACTTAAAATAGTGTGTATAGAAGTCATTTTAACAATCGAAGAAAAAATCTTATCAAAATCAATACCCTTTTTCTGTGCAAATCCTTTTACAACTAACCTAGCTTTAAATATTTTCTTACCTCCATCCTCCTCTTTCAGCCTATAAACCCATTTGTTTGATAAAGTCTTTTTACCTGTAGGCAACTTGCATAATTCCCAAGTTTGATTTTTCAGCAAAGAGTCCATTTCTTCTTCCATTCCATGCTCCCACTAAACCTTGGTATCCACCTGCATAGCTTCATCATAACATTTCGGTTCACCAACATCAGTTAATAAAATAGAATACAAAGAGGGAGAATATTTTTCTGGGGGTTTACTTATCCTTGAAGATCATCTAACATTAACTGGAGTTTGTGGTATTTGTTGTTGTTGTTATTGCAGAGCACGAGGAACCACTGGAACATCGATGTTTGATGTATCATCTAGCACTACGTAATCATTTTCTTTCTTCTCATGTTGTTGCAACTGATATTTGTACAACAATTGCTCATTGAATATGATATCCCTACTTCTCACAATTTTCTAATTTTCAAAATCCCAAAGCCTATAACAAAATTCATCATTTCCATATCTAACAAATATACATTTCTTTTATTTTGCATCAAGCTTGGTTCTATTTTTAGAATCTACATGTGCAAATGCTTCACAACTAAAGGTTTTGAGAAAATAATAACTCACCTTCTTCCCTATCCATGCTTCCTCTAGAATACCACAACCCAAAGGATTAGAGGGACCTCTATTAATTAAATAAACAACAGTGTTTACAGCCTCTTCCCACATGTTTAAAGGAAGCCCAACATGCAATCTCATAGTTCGTGCACACTCCATTATTGTTCTATTCATGTGCTCAACCACTCTATTTTCCAATGGAGTCCTTGGAACCATTTTTTTCCTATGAATACCATTAGAGGAACAATAATATTCAAACTCTTTGCAGCAATACTCACCACCATTATTAGATCTGAGACATTTTAACTTTTTACTCGTCTCATTCTCAACCAAGCTTCTCCATTTTTTAAAAGTTTCAAATACATCAGATTTCTTCCTAAGGAAATAAATCCATACCTTCCTTGTTGAATCATCAATAAAAGTGACATAATACTGAGAGCCATCAAGAGAAGATACTTGAGTTGGTCCCCATACATCTGTATGCACAAGCTCCAATTTCTCATCTTTCTTTTGCTTCCCCTCCTTGAGAAAACTAACTCTCTTTTGTTTTCCATACACACAACTTTCACATAAATCCATATTAACACATTTTAGACCTAATAAAACATTCTTTGAATGAAGTACTTTCATACCTTTTGCACTCATATGCTCAATTCTATTATGCCACAATGTTGATTCAGAATCTACAACAACTATCTAATTTTTTGCTTGTTGAACTACAACAACTGTTCTTGAACATTGATTTTTATTTGCAATAGCTAAAGTAGAAGGAACAGTATGACCTGTACAAAGATATAAGGTGCCTACTTTCACACCTTTTTCTACCACTAAGGCACCTTTTGTAACCTTCCAATTTTTATCACTAAATGTAGCAACACAACCTTCATCATCTAGTTGCCCTGCTAAAATTAAATTTCTGCTTAACTTTGGAACATGTCTTACCTCATGTAGTAGACAATAATTCCTATTCTACAACTTAATCTTGATTCTTCCCTTTCCAACAATCTGACAGGGTTCGTTATCTCCCAAATAAACTACCCCAAAATCCCCTTGGACATAATCAATAAAATAAATTTTATGGGGCATAGCATGAAATGAATCCCCTAAATCTAACACCCAAGAATCATCAACATTATCAAGGGACATAATCAAATCATCCTCATCAAATTTATCACTTACCACATTTGCCTCTTTATTTCCTTCCTTTTTGTCTCCTTTATTTTTCGAGACTAGCAATCTTTCATTAAATGACCCGGCTTACTACAGTACCAACAATCCTTCTTTTCTCTGGATTGGGACCTTTTATCCTTTGATTTTCCTCATGACTTCCCACGACTTCTAGAATTGTTTCCTTTCTCCTTTGTTCTGCCCTTGCTTTCTGCATTCAAAACACTGCCTAATGTGGATGTTCCACCTGAGCTTTTCCTACGAATTTCCTCATTCAAAATAACACCAACAAAATCATCAAATTTCAATGTATTCAAACCAGAAACAAAATTGCTAACAGCCATTACCAAGCTATTCTAGTTTTCAGGAAAAACCATAGAATCAAAAGAGCCCTAACTTCTTCATCAAAGTTTACATTTATATAAGTTAATTGACTAGTAATTGTATTACACTCATTTAAATGATCAGCAACTGACCCACCTTCTACCATTTTCATATTAAATAAACATTTCATAAGAAATACCTTATTCGAAGCGGAAGGCTTTTCATATAACTTTGTTAGGGTTTGCATCAACTCTTGAGTTTTGTTTGTTGTAATATTGAAGGCCACCGATTGTGCCTGGCATAAACGAATATTGCCAAGTGCCTTTCTATCCAAAATATCCCAGTCCTCATCAAAAATTACTGAGGGTTTCTTGGTTTTCCCTTCCAATGGATGTCATAAATCCTTTTGATAGAGGTATTGCTCCATCTGCATCTTCCATAACTGACAGTTTTTCCCATTGAACTTCTCAACCTTCAACTTACCCTAATCTACCATTACTCCCACTCAACCGTGAGACTTTCCTACAAAGGATAACTGAACACAACCTTTCTCTGATGCCACTTGTTAGGGTTAGAAGATGAATATCTAATAGTTAAATGCATATTTGATCAATAAAATAGAGAAATAAAACATATAGAAAAATTATAGCAACAAGACAACACAAAGAATTTAATGTGGTTCACCCAATAAGGGCTACATCCACAAAACCGTAGCCATCCAATGATTTTATCATCCAGTGCAAAACATATTACAATCTCGTGAATAATGCCCTACTGCAACTCCCATCCCAAACGCTTATTACAAACTTTTTAGAAGCTTTCAGAATTAGGTTTTTACAAAGTCATTTTTTATTTTGTTGGTGATGAAGCAAAAAATAGGAGAAAAATGATTGTTGACATCAACGAAAACACTCACTTTGGGCTATCATACCTAAGTTACCTAAGTTTTTCATTGATGTCAATACTCAGTTTAGGCTATCATTGATGCTTACATTTGTATGTTGATGGTATACTATGATAATGTGCTAATAGTGATGTTGTTGATGTTCATGGTTGGATGTCATGCCTTGTTTGATGTCAATTAAAGTAGTATTGAGTATATTTTTTGTCAACGAAGATGATATCATGATGATATATTAAGATGAGGATTAAAATTATTAAGATGAGGATTAGAAGTAATGTTGATATTGGGGATATGTTGTTGATGGGCTTCAGTATGTTGTATCTCCTATTGTTCTTAAGGAAGTATGTGTTGCAACAAGGAAGTTCTAGTCTTTGAATGTTGGTGAAGGTATCTATTGTAGGAAGTTTCTTTGAAGACTAATTAGGATAATGCTTTGTATTCCTCCACATTTGAAGATATGATCTTATGGTTTGGAATTCAGTATTTCTATTATGTGGACGTTGCAATATTATCGTTTCAGGCCACTAGTGTTGCCAAGGAAGTATCTGGTAATTGTTGTGGGTTAGCAGTTTGGTTGCTTGTCAAGACTGATCTAAAAAAATATTCCAAATTTCTCTGCATTATTGTTTTTGTTCCCACGGCTTGGTGGATGTTCTTTTAATGTTTGTGTAATGTCTCAATTCAGCTTTCATGTGATGAATTTTTCCACAAGCTGGTTTCTAAATGTCATATCTCATGATAGTGTCTTTTGGGCTTTTGGGATGAAGTGTTCTACTTCTCTTTGGTTTGTGCAAGCTATTTTTGGCATGACAGTGAGAAATAAGTATATGGAAGTATTGCTAGACATTCATGGAATGTCTCTTTGTGGTTCACACATCAATGTTTGATTTCTTTGGTGTTGCATATTGTTTGAGTTGATTTTCTAGGTGATTTATGGATGTATGGTTGACAAGGCTTGTTCTCTTGCTTGCACTATGTTGTTGGGAGTATGCGCCAATAATTGAGGTTGTGTTAAGATGAGTTTGGGTCCTACCCTATCATGTTGAGAATCACATTGAGTAAATTGAGTTGGAAGATTTGTTTTTGGGCTGACTAGTAATGTGTTACATGTTTCTTCTACACGTTTCCTTGTTTTTAACTTGGGATGTTGTGTGCTGGCATGTTTGATGTTTGGGATCACATTGGAAGATCTAACAAGTTTTTTTGGTCCTCTCTATCTCTTGGATAGGATTGCTTTCACTACAATTATGTTTTATGGCCGACTTGTTGGGTTCATTGCTTGTCTTTTGTTCTGGCTGATCTAATTTGATGTTTTCCTTACATGCAGAGGATATAAATTGAAGGATAAATCAATTGCAAGTGGTGAGAGAGTGGAATAAAGCAATAATTAATGTGAGCTATGGAAAATGTAAATAAGACACACTTCAATGCCTCAGTCAAAAGAGTGTATTGTTGATGTAATTTGAACCAAATAAAAATATTTTTCTAATTAATTTTGTGGAAAGATGTGTATTATAATGAAGATTGATGAGGATATTTTTTTTATAATTTATTTATTTATTAATTTTGTATTAGGCTAATTGTTGGATTTTAAAACCCTCATGTATGGACACCATAAATTGACCTAAACTTATCATTTTTTTAATTTTATTTTTTCAATTATGTAAAGAATTGTTTATATATTTGATGCCATATAAATTTTTTAACAAAAAATTAACAAATTAAAAGTTATTAAAAATATATGAAAATTTGGGCAGTGGGCCTAGCTCGATTAGCTAAAGCATCTTGTTGCACGCAAGAGGTCACAAGGTCTAGTCTCCCCATCGTCCCCATGGTACCAGAGGGCGTGTCATGCCAGCATCACCGGTCACATGAAAAAAGTTTACCAGATGCACTGCAGTTTATAGGGGACGGATACCCAACCGATTCCCACAGTATATATATATAATTGCCAGAGTTATTTTTCTCTCTTGTCATTACCATGATCTTGTTCTTGTAGGTTCAAGGCTAAGGGTTGAGTTACCATACCTTTTCTGAGCCTAGATCCAAATGAAAAACATGTATTACGAGTTTCAAACTTTTTGGAACAAGTACCCACTTTAAAATGGGTACCTATTCTAAAAAATGAATGGGTGCCTATTTTAATGTTGAAAAATGACACTTCCCCTGAATGTGGACCCAACTTCTTGCACTTACCTACATATGTTGTAAATCCAAAGCTTCATGTGTCCTTCTTAGAGATAGTGAGTCTCCCTAGTAGGTCCTTGTATCTTGCCCTAAGGTTGTGCACCTCAACCTACAAGTCCTTGTATCTTGCCCTAAGGTTGCACACCTTAGCCTGCAAGTCCTTCAAGGAGTAGTGTGCTTCCTTAGGCAATGAGCCTTAAAACAAATTGTAATCTTATTCATATATTATGAGATTCCTCACCATGGTTTTTCCCTTCTTGGGTTTTACACGTATATCTAGTGTTATCTTGTGCATGTGTGTTCATTGCTTTATCTTTCATTGTTGTTGATCTATTTAAGAGTTGTCGACCTGTTTAAGGGTTCTTGATCTTGTTAGAAGACTCGATTTGCATTGTGCTGAAAATTTTAAGTTTTGAAGATACTAATTCACCCCCCCTCTTAGTATCCAAGTGTGTTCAACACTAAGCACATTGGAAAATCCAATTTGGGCCTACTCTAGGGTAAAAGTTGAAATCATATGTTTGAAGGTAGCTAGACTTTTCACATATAACTTAGGAGTTATCTTGAAGTGTTGCTTAAGCATGTTTAGAGGAAGTGAACATGAAGGGTATATATCCACACTCAAGCCCTCTAGTGACTCTAAAAACCAACCATGAATCTCTTAAAATTTGAGCATGCCCATTTGTAGAAGTCTTACTTAGATGAGATTTCTCTTCAAAAAAAGAGAATGAAAGATCCGATTTTACAATAAAAATGACATCTATAATATATGAGGAGAATATAAGTCAAAATATCCCCTTGTTGAGAGCTTCTTGCATCATTGAATTTTATGATGGCCTCCCCCTCAAGAGTATTATGTTGGATGATGCCTTCTCTAGATCCATATATGGGAATCACAACATACATATATGGATTTTATTGCTCAATCTCTCCTGCAATATATGGAAATCACAAATAAATTGAAAAGATTACAAATGCAGCCATGAAGAGTGAAGAAATATATTAGAATTTAAATCATATGATATGTTCTAGACAACAAGATCATCCGCAGATATGTCTTTTCAATCCTCCAATTTCTTGCAATACTTCCCTTCTTCACCTACAACAATCTTTTGAAAAATCACTCACATAACACCAATGCATTCACCAAGTCATTTGTTGTTTATCTTCACCTTCAAATTGCAAAATCCAATATAAAATCACTCTCCTAGAAAAATCTACGCCCTCTCCTACAACTCTCCCAATTCAAGAACCAAAAATCAAACAAATAAAGTCCAGAATCAGTTTCTTTACCACCACTGACTTTAGCAACTGGAAACTTCTTCCTCCCATGTCCCTACCTAGAAAAATCATTTAATTTTCATCAATAACAAATTTTTAACTCCCCAATGCTTGCTTGCACACTTCCCGAAAGGTAGGCCTCCACTAGCTAACACCATTATTCTCCCATTTCACCAATTTGATATTTAAATTCAAAATGTCAGGTAAGCACCTCATGGGCATCCCATTCCTTCCTGAAACATTATGACAAACTAATATAATTCAAACTTGCATAACCTCCAAGAATCCCATGCCTAAATTTAATTTTTAGCAATTTAATAATTAAAATGCAATTTTTGACACACTTCCCAATGCAACTTGCAAACCAAAACTGTCCAATTTATTAATTCTAATTTTTGGACAATAAAATCATTTAAATGCACCAAAATATTAATAAAAACATCACACTCTAAAATTGAATAAAATTTGTTGTTGCAAGATGGTTGGCAACCACAGATGCTTCTGCATCAAATTCTAGCTTGGTAATTCCATCAACGAGTAAATTATCTCTATAATTTTATGTAAATTCACATGAGAACATCATAGATACAAGGAATAATTTATTCACTCCCCATAATTTATAAATCCTTGTCTACTTTTTGTGAATTTTCATATCTACTTTGGCATTGAAATAGAATCTTGAAATTATTAGAATTTAGTGTGTTTGATAGGGTTACCCATCTAGGTTTTGTAGAATCTTATTTCTCTCATTTCTTTTCCAACCATTTGATAATATTGATCTTAGGAATTCACATCTCCTTAGAGACAATTGAAGGTTGGTTGGGAGCCAACACCACCCTAGGTGCCTAAAGATATTTTTAAAGATTTTTGGATACATGAATAATACACAGGATTTCAAGGTAAATGACACTTTAATCCTAACACAAGATCTTCTTGTTCTAATCTATTCATCCTTTCATCCACTTCTATCTATTATCCTCCCATCCCTTCTTCCATTATTAACATCCTCTTGAACCCTCATATTTCTTCTCCATTCCTTACTAAGCATATTTCTTAGACTCTTTTTCATCCATTTTGAGAACACGTCCATGTTCTTTAAATTCACCTATCCTCTTGTGGGGGTTTCCCTACCTCATTCTCCTTTATCATTCCCCTCCTTCCAACCATTGGAGCATCTTCCACTAGACCCATTTTTTCCCAACGTACTATATTTTTTTTTATTTAAAATGTTATTAAATCTCTTAATCACAACCTAATCTAAATGAGGGACAAAATATAAACACCTAAATTTGCCCAATAGTATCACTTGATTCATTGCTCATACATCCCCTTTTAGTATTGACTAAATAACACCAAATATTAATTAATCAAACCAATCATCTTCCTAGCATTAATTAAATAAAGTATAGTCATTTAATTAATTTATTAATCATTTCAACTTTTTCCTCTAAACACATTGGAAAATCCAATTTGGGCCTACTTTAGGGTAAAAGTTGAAATGACATGTTTGAAGGTAGCCAGACTCTTCACAAGTAACTTAGGAGTTATTTTGAAATGTTGCTTAAGCATGTTTAGGGGAAGTGAACATAAAGGGTATATATCCAAACCCAACCCCTCTAATGGACTCTCTAAACCAACCATGACTCTCTTAATTTGAGCATGCCCATTTTTATTAGAAATCTTTGTTAGATCTAATTTTACAATAAAAGTGACATCTAGAGCTTCAATTTCAAGATGAGTTAGGTGTAGGGGCAAATGCCACGTTTACATTATGGAAGTAAATTAGGTCCGTCAATATGAATACAGCCAGCTAAAGTGGATCCTCTTTACAGCTAAGCGTTTTGGACCACGTAGAAATATATTGTAAAAAATAAAGATTCAAAAGCCAAATTTGTCTCTAATGCTAGGAAAAGTCGGTTCTATGGACTTACGTAGGACCCTTTTCCTTCATTTCAAACAACCTTTTCACACTATGTCTCGATATCATTATGTGTTGACATCATATTATAATATCCAACCCACATAGAAAATGGTTTTCTTATTCTTAAAAAAATAAAGTCCAAAAAAATTAAACTATTAAATATTTTGCTATTATTTTGAAATTGGAAACAATGTATATTACCATATTTTTTAAGTGAACTCATTTTTTTTATTCAAGGAGTAAACGCTTTTGATCCCGAACTATGAACCGATGAGGTTACAAACTGGGAACCTCATCTCCAATACAACCACTGAACAATACCACCCCAACGGGGTTTGAACCTTGGTGGCAAGAACAACGCCACCTTTAAACCATCACACCATGTCAATATCAACATTTTTTAAGTGGATTTTAGTTAAAAAATATTTTTTTAAGAATTTATATAAAAAAATATTAAATTTGGTTAAAATATGTTTCTTCTAATCTTTCAAATATTTTAAACAATTTATGACAAAAAAAATTGGCAAAAGAATTCATATAATATAATTTAAGCTTTGAAACATTTGCAATGACCTACCATTAATAGACCTCCACAATCTAATCTCAAGTTTTCAAATTTAAAAAATGATAAATTTAGTCAAAACTATAAATGAAAGAGACAAAAAAACATACATATATATATATATATATATATATATATATATATATATATATATATATATATATATATATATATATATATATCATCAATCACAATCTTGAATATCTTGTCTATTTAGAGTAGGTAACCACTCACACAAAGAAAACCATAGTTAGAAATAAAGTGCTTTCCAACAAAATATGTGTAGTAAAAGTGGTAAATGACCTCCCTTTCAAAGGAATGAAAGTAAAAGGTCAACACATTATTTGTTATTTGAGATTGTGGATGCTCCAAATAATAAACAATGCAAAAAGATACAACCTATCAAAACATCATTAGAAATATACAATATATAATTATGTAAATTGATTGAATTTTACAAACATTATCTCTTGTAACATGCACTACATAATGAATGACATTTTTTCATGATCACAATTTAATTTATGGCATCTTAAACAAATGAAAGAGACAATAAAACATATAGATATTATAAATGTCATCAACCACAATCTAGAACATCTTCGCCTATTTAGAGTAGGTGACTAGTCACACAAAGAAAATCATAGTTAGGAATAAAGTACTTTTCAACAAAATATGTGTAGTAAAAGTGGTAAATGACCTCTCTTTCAAAGGATTGAAAGTAAACGATCAACACATTTTTGTTATTTGAGATTTTGGATGCTCCAAATAACAAACTGTAGACATGCAAATTTTACATTATGCATTCGATCGGATTCAGTCAAATTAGCTCTTACATTAGGCAAATTCATCACTTTCATCCATTCATTAAATAATTTCATTTATCAAATAAACATTATCATTCAACCTTCATCTTGTATCATCCATTTAAATTAAATAAATCAGGACTTCATTTAAATCAAATCCTAAATCATATTCCATCATTTTCTAATTTAAATAAATCAATTATCAAAGTCTTGAAAGTCAAATCATCTAATCAGCATTAAATCAGCATAATCATCATCTAATCCTAATCTAATGCTAATCCCACCCCACTTGCATTATCTAGATCTAGCCACTTGCACAATAAATCAATTTTATTGATTTATTAAAACCTCATTTTCCCTCAACATGACAAGTCAAACAGGGCATTTATTGCTCTCCTTTCTTGTCCCCCTCTCAAAATTTATTGCAAATTTGAATTCAAAAATTCCCCCTCTTGGGCACTCTTCCCAAATCTTGCATATACATCAACTAATCATCATTTGACAAGTGTCCTTATCTCATTGGCTTAATCTTTAGTCCCACATTGGTCCCTCTTCAACAATCTTAGCATTTGAAATCTTCAAATAGAGGCTTCAACATTGAGCAAATCCTTCACAATCTCCACAATTTCATGCAAGGTTACTCTCTTCATTTGAGATTTAATCTTGTTCATCATTTCACTCCATCATCTCCATTTGCATTTTCATCTTAAGCTTTGGTCAAGGATTGGGAAAGGGTCATTAGCACATGTGACACCAATCCAACATGGAATAAGTGTTTATCTTGCTTTTAAAATGTCTTCTTGATGTTGTTTTTGTTACTTGTGGCATTTCTTTAGCATAGATATTCTATTTCATGGAGGTATTTGCAGATTTGTGTGTTTAGACTAACATTTCTAATGAGTATTTGAAGTGGTCTTACATTGCAGATTTTGGGTACTTCACAAACAATCTAAAGTCTATATAAGATGCACCCTCTCAAAACATCATTAGAAACATACCATATATAATTATGTAAATTGATTGAATTTTACAATCAAACATGATCTCTTGTAACATGCACTACATAATGAATGACATTTTTTTCGTAATCACAATTTAATTTAATTTGACATCTTAAATAAATGAAAGAGACAATAAAACATATAGATATTGTAAATACCATCAACCACAATCTAGAACATCTTGCCTATTTAGAGTAGGTGACCAGTCACACAAAGAAAATCATAGTTAGAAATAAAGTACTTTCCAACAAAATATGTGTAGTAAAAGTGGTAAATGGCCTCTCTTTCAAAGGATTGAAAGTAAAAGGTTGACACATTATTTGTTATTTGAGATTTTGGATGCTCCAAATAACAAACAATGTAAAGTCTATATAAGATACACCCTCTCAAAACATCATTAGAAACATACAATATATAATTATGTAAATTGATTGAATTTTACAATCAAACATGATCTCTTGTAACATGCACTACATAATGAATGCCATTTTTTTCGTAATCACAATTTAATTTAATTTGACATCTTAAATAATGAAAGAGAATAAAACATATAGATATTATAAATGTCATCAACCACAATCTAGAACATCTTCACCTATTTAGAGTAGGTGACTAGTCACACAAAGAAAATCATAGTTAGGAATAAAGTACTTTTCAACAAAATATGTGTAGTAAAAGTGGTAAATGACCTCTCTTTCAAAGGATTGAAAGTAAACGATCAACACATTTTTGTTATTTGAGATTTTGGATGCTCCAAATAACAAACAATCTAAAGTCTATATAAGATGCACCCTCTCAAAACATCATTAGAGACATACCATATATAATTATGTAAATTGATTGAATTTTACAATCAAACATGATCTCTTGTAACATGCACTACATAATGAATGACATTTTTTTCGTAATCACAATTTAATTTAATTTGACATCTTAAATAAATGAAAGAGACAATAAAACATATAGATATTATAAATACCATCAACCACAATCTAGAACATCTTGCCTATTTAGAGTAGGTGACCAGTCACACAAAGAAAATCATAGTTAGAAATAAAGTACTTTCCAACAAAATATGTGTAGTAAAAGTGGTAAATGGCCTCTCTTTCAAAGGATTGAAAGTAAAAGGTTGACACATTATTTGTTATTTGATATTTTGGATGCTCCAAATAACAAACAATGTAAATTCTATATAAGATACACCCTCTCAAAACATCATTAGAAACATACAATATATAATTATGTAAATTGATTGAATTTTACAATCAAACATGATCTCTTGTAACATGCACTACATAATGAATAACATTTTTTTGTGATCACAATTTAATTTGACATCTTAAATAAATGAAAGAGACAATAAAACATATAGATATTATAAATTTCATCAACCACAATCTACAACATCTTGCCTATTTAGAGTAGGTGACCAGTCACACAAAGAAAATCGTAGTTAGAAATAAAGTACTTTTCAACAAAATATGTGTAGTAAAAGTGGTAAATGGCCTCTCTTTCAAAGGATTGAAAGTAAAACGTCAAAAAATTATTTGTTATTTGAGATTTTGGATGCTCCAAATAACAAATAATGTAAAGTCTATATAAGATACACCCTCTCAAAGCATCATTAGAAGCATAAAATATATAATTATGTATTTTGATTGACTTGTATAATTTTTACCCTGATTTTGGTCACCACCCTTGCAATCAACGCCCCTACTTAAGTTTTGGTTAAGTTTAGATGTTTGGCGGTGTTTCATTAAGTTCCTCTAACCCTGGCAGGCTCTGCCTAAGTTGTTCTAACTTTTTTTCACACCGCTAAATCCCTTTAAACTAGTTCATTATCTTATGTGGGCGATGGGTTGTTTATTGTTATAACTTCTTGAGTAATGGATGTGCCTAATGAAGTCTTTACACTTGAAAATTTAATGTTATCGGTTTGTACTTGAAGTTCATAAAGTTGTCAAAAAGACCACCAGTGAAGGAAAGTTAGAGTTTTCAAGCACGGGCGAGAGTTTTAGTTGATTTGAAAACCATCGGCAATTCCCGCTAGGGGTTCACGAACCCTTGGTTTTATCGTCTCAAAGGGCATTGCTTGAAAGAAGGCAAAAAATGATGAGAGTATAGGTTGGTTTCATTATAGTGCATTTCAGTGATCTCTTTTAGACCAATTTAATGAATGATAATAATGCAGAATGAAGGAATAGTTAAAACCACATAGTAGCAAGATGTCATACATAGGGAGTATGAAATAATACCATTGCATGATATAGCAAAACAATTGGAACTGGGAAATATTAAAAAAGAATTAGACACCAAAATATCAAAAAATGCTTTCATTATATTATATTATATCAGTGTTACAAAAATTGGTATTTGATTATAAAATTTGGGGGCATCAAAATATCTTTTTCAAACACACAGGGTGAACATCAACATGTGGACTCCCTCCACCACCTCCTGGAGATGCTATATTTGGGCTGGTGATAACATATTTTCATGGGATTACAAAAATTGGGCGAACAACCCCATATCATTCTACACCAACCCTGCACGAAGGAGTGTCACAACTTCTTCTATTGCTTCATGTTGGATCACAGTTGTAAAGAAAATAGTGACTCCAATGAGACCAATTTGTGGATAGTGGTTGAGCCCTACAAGAGCTACATTCACCTTGTGCAGAAACTCAGGCCTAACCATGCACTCAGTTTCCCTCATTCCCCAGTTTCTCTGTCTAGAAGTGCGAACAATAGTATAAACAAAACACTCAAGAAGTGTAGCATTGTGTATATAGACCTAATTCAAAAACTTCTCTCCTAGTATGTCGTGCAACACTTCCTCCTCCACTTCACTTTGGATCACAAAGACCTCCCTCAACTAGTCTGTTAATAGTCTAAAGAGAGGACTACACTCAACCTCTTCAATCACGATGAAGTCATTCATTGATACACCATCGCTCTGTGCACTCGCCATTTTTAGAATGCTTTCGGTTGGTGAAAGCGGTTGTGTTTGTCAAATTTATAGGAATTTGGGAGAGTATCTTAGTTGGATTTCATTAAGATCTAGCAAATGACAGGATGGTGAAGTGGCCTAAATTAATTTCTAATGTGACCAATATTTATTTAAATTCTCCCAATTGATATCTCGTTTGGACAGTTTGCACGTGTGATCCTATGGTTAGCATGAATTGGCCATTTAATACGATGTCGGTGAACTATGTTAACTACAAAGAATAGCTAGCCACAGGGAAAAACTTGAAACAAGAAGCGTTTGGTGATTTTCCAAGGTCTTATCATTTGCATAATGTAATTATTTTCGGCCGTTAATGCTTCTCTGACTATTGGTCTCCAAGTCAGGAAGTTGAGCAGCAAGAAAACGTCATTATATTTAGCAATCATTTAGTAATTTCCAAGATACTAATAGATGTGTCTTCCTATATATTTGTTTAGAAAGACGCTTTGAGGGTCCGAATTTTTTGAATTGCACTATGTTGTAACAGAGGAAAAGGAACGGATTTATTTTTATTTTCTCTCTTAATTCATTCATTCATGTTTGCAACAACTTGTGATCTGTGAATTAAAGTTTTGAATGTAGTGTTAATCATACCAATCTCTAAGTTGTGTGCATACTTTTGGCATGTTTTCTATGTAAGGCGTCCACTATTGAATTGCATTCATCCATTGCACATATGATATTCTTTAATCTCTATTCTTAATGATCATTGATCATTCTAGTCTATGCGCTAAGTGATTTGTGATTTTCTTTTGGCTTATTTTGCATTAACTTCATTTTTATGAGTTAGTGTTTGTCACCTTTCTTGCTTTTGGGTAAAAAGTATACCAATTACTAATTAAATCATATGAGGGAGTTGTACCTCTAAAATTCAGAGGAAAGTCACAAATGCAATTGTGACGTTTCCAGAGTTGTTAACGGTTTGGCCCCAGTGCACCACATGCAATAGAGTTAATGTTCAAATTATATTTGAACATGCCAATTCATCTGCTAACATATTTTTGGCGACTCTATTGGGGAAGAAATATAATTTTAACAAGTCGCTTCTAGGTCATGCAGCAAAATGGTACTACCTCATGAAAATGTCTTTCCCATACTTCAGCCTAGTTTACATTGGATGCAGGCATCACAAGAAGACATTCATTTCACAATTAAGTACTCTTGCTTGGAGGTACAGAAGGAGTGTTACTAACTATATGAAGGCTATTTTTTTCTTGTAAGAAGAAGAAGAATGGGCCCAACGTCCACCCAGACCCGTGGTTGAACGTTCCCTAGGTTGGTGTTTGAATACTATGATAACCCACCTCAACATCCCAATCAACATCCTAATCAACGCCAGGACCCTCCTTCAGCTCAACCACCACCTAGGAATTGACCTAGGATTTTCATCTCTTTTCACTCCATAGTGGAGTTGGCAACTCTGAATGATCATGGCTCTTAACCCTTGGGGAAATTGTATTGGACCACTAGCCCTATCACAATGTAATGATCTACTCGCTGTCTCAAGGAAAAGTTTCCCATAATTCCCTGGCAATGATTCATAAGATCCAAATGAACACATTCTAGTTATGACCACGGTAAGTGGGATCCTAGGAATTTAGGAGGAAGATGTTTTCATTAGGATCTTTGTTGATAGCCTAATTGAGAAGGTGGAAGAATGGTTCATAGGACTAGAAAAAGGTTGTATAACTAGTTGGGACATCCTTGAAGAAAAATTTCTTAGAAGGTTCAAAGGTGTCGTCAATACCGTTGCTTTGGTTCGACAATTCTTTCATATCGTGAAGGAAGAAAAAGAACCTATGAGAAATTTTGTATATCATTTCAATCAAGTACTTCAACGAATCCCAATGCCTGAGCAACCGAGCAAGGTAATCCAATTCCATATAATTATGTCTACTTTGAATCCCAATGTTCAACTTATTATAAAGAGATAAAATTTGTGGGATAGAACAAGCTCAACTTGAAGTGGTGACTATTAAAGATGACCTAATTACTGTGGGAATATTGAAGCTAGATTGAGTTATAAAGTCTCTTATTGCTCCCCCATCACCTGTTTATAAGTCCTCTGACTATTTATATATTTCCAATCAACCTAGTCCTATTGTTGAAAACATGAATTTGACAGTCTTGAGTTCTACACACCTTTGACAGGATAAAAAATAAACGAGGAAAAGATTAATCAAGCTTAGAATGCTCAGGTATATAGCCTAAATACCTCAATTGGAATAGAGGATGACTTTAGTTCATCAAGTGAAGATGAGGATTTTTCACCTCGGGTATGAAAAAATTCTACATTTCAATCTATTTCTCCTTTTTCTTCTGAGGATACAATGCTTCCTTGTAATCTTGTTGAAGAAAACCAGTTACCAAACTCTATGATCACTCCATAATATGAAGTGTTCACCTTCAAAAATCTTGATTATGATACCTAGGATATGATGAAAAAGAATGACAAGGATCTTCAAGTTGAAAATGAAGAGGGTGAAGTGGAATGGTATATGAGGTCTAATCCTCTATTTATGTTTGATGAATCATTTGAGGTATAGTGCAATTCCCTATTTGAGGTTCCAAGTTTTTGTGCTCAAGATATGATGACAGGAGAGGATACTTGTTTTTCGGATGTTGATGAAATGAAAATTCTTGAATCAATTGAGGGTGAAAATACAATGGGATCACTAAGGGGAAATGGTGATGAAGATGCAATCCATAAGATGAAAAGGCACATTGCTACAGTGACACAAGGAAATTCAAAACTATTACGTAAAGGGGAAATTATTTAGGTGATCGAGCCTCAGAGGAGTGTAAATGGTAAAATTGATGTTTTGATGCAGGATTATCTTCCTCAGAAAGA
The DNA here is from genome assembly GCA_007258455.2 of Sequoia sempervirens. Taxonomy (NCBI): domain Eukaryota; kingdom Viridiplantae; phylum Streptophyta; class Pinopsida; order Cupressales; family Cupressaceae; genus Sequoia; species Sequoia sempervirens. Next base: position 27,487 of record VDFB02353104.1, read on the forward strand.
AACCTATGATGAGCGATGGTTGTTTGGAGATGTGATGGGTGGTAATTTCTTCAATAATATCAGTATTCGATCAATTCAAATCTTTACCATTATTCAGATGTTGCATGGGGTGATAGGATTTTTTAGGTCTGGGTCATTTTTCTCTCAACCAGTCAATGGTTTCACATGAGCATTTTTTCATCTTTCCTCTGGTAGATCTTATCCTACCCTGTACATAGTTCCCTTTTGGTGCATCATTTTTGTTGTGCTTGATTTTGGTTAGGTTTCTTTTTTTGGTTTAGTTCCTCCTCTTTTTACGAATCTATGCCCAATGGAGAAAGCACTAGTTCCAAACATCTTTGGGATCCTTGTTGTGTCCTTTTTAGTTCTTGTCCCCAGTCAGAACCACTATTACCCCAATTTTGGTCACTACCCTTGAAATTGGCACCCTTACTTAAGTTTTGGTTAAGTTTTGATGCTTTGTGGTGTTTCATTAAGTTCCTCTAACCCCAACGGGCTCCACCTAAGTTGTTCTAACTTTTTTTCATGTCACTTTCCCTTTAAACTAGTTCATTGTCTTATGTGGGTGGAATATTGTTTAGTTATCACTTCCTGAGCAATGGAGGCACCTAATGAAGTCCTTATACTTGAAAATTTAATGTTAGCAGTTCGTACTTGAAGTTTGCAAACTTGTCAAAAAGACCGTTGGTGAAGGAAAGTTAGAGTTTTCAAGCATGAGCAAGAAATTTAATTGGTTTGAAAACCATCGACGTTTCTCACTGGGGTTTCACAAACCCCTTGGTTTTACCATCTCAAAGGGAATTGCTTGAAAGAAGGAAAAAAATGATGAGAGTACATGTTGGTTTCATTATAGTGCATTTCAGTGATCTCTTTCAGACTAATTAAATGAATGATAATAATGAAAAATGAAGGAACAGTTAAAATCGCATAGTTACAAGATGCCATACAGAGGGAGTATGAAAGAATACCATTGCATGATACAACAAAAAAATTGGAACTGGGAAGTATTCAGAAAGAATGAGATACCAGAATATCAAAAAATGCTTTCATTATATTATATTATATCAGTGTTACAAAAATTGGTATTTGATTACAAAATTTGGGGGCATCAAAATATCCTTTTCAAACACACAGGGTCAACATCATCAGGCAGACTCTCTCCACCACCTCTTGGAGACGCTCAATCTAGGCTGGTGACAACAGATGTTTATGATATTATAGAAATTGGGCAAACAACCCCATATCATTCTACACCAACCCCGCATGAAGGAGTGTCACAACTTCTTTTGTTGCACCATGTTGGGTCATAATTGTGTTGCAGATAGTGTCTCCAATGAGACCAGTTCATGGATGGTGGTTGATCCCTACAAGAGCTACATCATTCACCATGTGCAAAAACTCAAGCCTAACCATGCACTCAGCTACCCACATTCCCTAGTCTCTCCATCTAGAAGTGTGATTCAAAACTTCTCTCCTAGTATGTCGCTCAAAACTTCTTCCTCCACTTCACTATGGATTATGAAGACCTCCCTCAACTGGTCTGATAACAGTCTAAAGAGAGTACTACACTCAACCTATTCAATCACAATGAATTCATTCATGGATAGGCCATCACTCTATGCACTCGCTATTTTTAGAATGCTTTTAGTTGGTGAAATGTGGCTGTGTTTATCAAATTTATAAGAATTTGGGAGCATATCTGAACTAGATTTCATTGAGATATGGCAAATGATAGGATGGTGATGTGGCCTAAATTAATTTCTAATGTGACCAAGATTTATTTAAATTCTCCCAATTGATCTCTCATTTGAATAGTTTGCACGTGTGATCCTATGGTTAGTATGAATTGGCCATTTAATACGGTGTTGGTGAACCATGTTAACTACAAAGAATGGCCAGCCACAAGGTAGAACTTGAAACAAGAAGTGTTTGGTAACTATCCAAGGTCTTATCATTTACATAATGTAATTATTTCTGACCATTAATGCTTCTCCGACTATTGGTCTCCAGATCAGGTAGTTGAGCGGCAAGAAAGCATCGTTATATTTAGCAACTGTTTAGTAACTTCCAAGATAGTAACATATCTATCTTCCTATATATTTGTTTAGAACAACTCTTTGAGGGTTTGGATTCTCTGAATTGCACTGTATTGTAACAAAGGAGAAGGAACAACTTTATTTTTGTTTTCTCTCTTAATTCATTCATTTATCTTTGCAACAAATTGCAATCTGTGAATCAAAGTTTTGAACGTAGTGTTAATCGTACTAATCTATGAGTTGTGTGTGTACTTTTGACACATTTTCTGTGTATGGAATCCACTGTTACATTGAATTTATCCATTCCACATATGATATATACTTTAATCTTCTTTATTAATGATCATTGATCATTCTAGTCTGTGCACTAAGTGATTCATGATTTTCTTTTGGCTTATTTAGCGTTAACTTCACTTTTATGAGTTAGTGTTTGTCCCCTTTCCTTCTTTCAAGTGAAAAGAATGCCAATTACTAATTAAATCATATGAGGGAGTTGTACCTCTAAAATTTTGAGGAAATTTACAAATGCAATTGAGATGTTTCCAAAGTTGTTAACGGTTTGGCCCTAGTGCACCACATGCAATAGAGTTAATATTTGAATTATATTTGAACATGCCAATTCATCCACTAACAATAATCAAACATGATCTCTTGTGAGATGCACTATATAATGAATGGCATTTCTTCATGATCACAATTTAATTTATGACATCTTAAACTAAGACAATTAAACAAACAAAATGGGTTCTTTTAAAACTATACAATTATAAGAAAACACTCCTAAATAAATAACACACTACTTATAAGTATCTTATATAACCTTTACCTAGAAAACTTCAAAATGAATCTTATCCTAAAATAATTACTAGATAAATCTTCTTTGAGTTTTGTGCTTTCTTTTGGTTTGGTGTCTTGTTTTGGTTTGGTTCCTCCTCTTTTTATGACTCTATTCCCAATGGAGAAAGCACTAGTTCTAAACATCTTTGGGATCCTTGTTGCATCCTCTTCAGTCCTTGTCTCCAGTCAAAGCCACTGATACCCATATTTTGGTCACTACCCTTGAAATTAGCACCCCTACTTAAGTTTTGGTTTAGATGCTTGGTGGTGTTTCATTAAGTTCCTCTAACCTTGATGGACTCTACCTAAGTTGTTCTAACTTTTGTTCATGTTGATTTCCCTTTAAACTAGTTCATTATCTTATGTGGGTGGTAAGTTGTTTAGTTGTTATAACTTCCTGAACAATGGAGGCACCTAATGAAGTCTTTATACTTGAAAATTTAATGTTAGCAGTCCCTACTTGAAGTTCACAAACTTGTCAAAAATACTATCGGTGAAGGAAAGTTAGATTTTTCCAGCATAGGTGGGAGTTTTAGTTGGTTTGAAAACCATCAGTGATTCTTGTTAGGGTTTCATGAACCCTTGCTTTTACCATCTCAAAGGGAATTTCTTGAAAGAAGGAAAAAAATGATGAGAGTACAGGTTGGTTTCATTATAGTGCATTTTAGTGATCTCTTTTAGACTAATTAAATGAATGATAATAATGTAGAATGAAGGAACAGGTAAAATTGCATAGTTACAAGATGCCATACAGAGGGAGTATGAAAGAATACCATTGCATGATACAACAAAATGATTAGAACTGGGAAATATTCAAAAAGAATGAGACACCAGAATATCAAAAAATGCTTTCACTATATTATATTATATCGGTGTTACAGAAATTGGTATTTGATTACAAAATTTGGGGGCATCAAAATATCATTTTAAAAAACAGAGGGCGAACATCAACATGCAAACTCCCTCCACCACCTCCTGGAGATGCTCAATTTGGGATGGTGATAGCAGAAATTAGGCAACACAACCCTATATAATTCTACACCAGCATCGAGTGAAGGAGTGTCACAGCTTATTGTATTTCTTTATGTTGTGTCATAGTTGTGATACAAATAGTGTCTCCAATGAGACTAGTTCATGGATAGTGGTTGAGCCCTGCAAGAGCTACATTCACCCTGTGTAGAAGCTCAGGCATAACCATGCACTTGGTTTCCCTCATTCCCTAGTCTCTCCATCCAGAAGCATGAATAACAGTATAAACAAAACACTCAAGAAGTGTAGCATTGTGTACATGGACCTAATTTAGAAACTTATCTCCCAATATGTCACGCAACACTTCCTCCTCCACTTCACTCTAGATCATGAAGACCTCCCTCGACTGGTCTGATAACAGTCTAAAGAAAGGACTACACTCAACCTCTTCAATCATGATGAATTCATTGATCAATACGCCATCACTCTGTGCATTCACCATTTTTAGAATGCTTTCGGTTGGTGAAATGTGATTATTTTTGTCAAATTTAAAGGAATTTGGGAGAGTATCTGAGTTGGATTTCATTGAGATCTAGCAAATGACAGGGTGGTGATGTGGCCTAAATTAATTTTTGAAGTGACAGATTTATTTAAATTCTCCCAATTGATCTCTCATTTGGACAGTTTGCACGTGTGATCCTATGGTTAGCATGATTTGGCCATTTAATACGGTGCTAATGAACCATGTTAACTAAAAAGAATGGCCAGCCATGGGGAAAAACTTGAAACAAGAAGTGTTTGGTGACTATCCAAGGTCTAATCATTTGCATAATGTAATTATTTCCATCCATTAATGCTTCTCTAACTATTGGTCTCCAGGTCAGCCAGTTGAGTGACAAGAAAGCATCATTATATTTAGCAATCGTTTAGTAATTGCAAAGATAGTGATAGATCTATCTTCCTATATATTTGTTTAGAACGAGTCTTTGAGGGTCCAATTTTTTTGAATTGCACTCTGTTGTAATAGAGGGAAAGGAACAACTTTATTTTTGTTTTCTCTCTTAATTCTTTCATTCATGTTTGCAACAACTTGTGATTTATGAATCAAAGTTTTGAACATAGTGTTAATCGTACCAATTTGTGACTTGTGTGCATACTTTTGGCACATTTTCTATGTAAGGCGTCCACCGTTGCATCGCATTCATCCATTGCACATATGATGTATTTTAATTTGTGTTCTTAATGATCATTTATCATTCTAGTCTGCGTGTTAAGTGATTCATGATTTTCTTTTGGCATATTTCACATTAACTTCATTTTTATGAGTTAGTGTTTGTCACCTTTCCTACTTTCGGGTAAAAGCATACCAAATACTAATTAAATCATATGAGGGAGTTGTACCTCTAAAATTAAGAGGAAAGTCACAAATGCAATTGTGATGTTTTCAGGGCTGTTAACAGTTTGGCCCTAGTGCACCATGGGAAATAGAGTTAATATTCAAATTATATTTGAACAGGCTAATTCATCCGCTAACAATTATCAAACATGACCCCTTGTAACTTGCACTATATAATGAACGATATTTTTTAATGATCACAATTTAATTTATGACATCTTAAACTAAGACAATTAAACAAACAAAATGGGTTCTTTTAAAACTATACAATTATAAGAACACACTCCTAAATAAATAGCACACTACTTATAAGTATTTTATATAACCTTTACCTAGAAACTTCAAAAGGAATCTTATCCTAAAAGAATTACTAGATAAATCTTCTTTGAATGTTCTATAATGTAAATACATAAAATGGAGAATATTTCTACTTAATATATCATTTGATATTACAAATAATTATATAAACATTTAAAATCATAAAATTACTATTTGAAATTTTATAATGGTGAAAATTATTGTCACATCCTTTATCCTATAGTGTGCATTGAGATACATTTGGTTTGATTGGGCTAGCATAACCCTTAATTAAGTTATATGATCATTAATATAGTATTGCATAGGTAGTTAGATTAGCTTGGGTGACATCCATGACATAAGTATTATTATCACAATATGAATTCTATTCTTTTTTAAGGCATTTAGTAGTTTTCCCCTTGAAAGTGACTTATTGTTCTCAAGTATTTGTAGCATATTTATTATTATATTCCTCTATTGTGTAATTCATTTCATTACAATAGGTATTAAAGCATGATCTTGACATCTTGGAAGTAGGAAACAATGTAATTTAAAATAAAATAAAATTAGAGGTTAGATAGTGAATTGCATATTTCTCTCAAGTTGGCCAAAAAAAATATTTTTTTGAGGATTTTTTAAGGTCATATTGAAGCTACTACAATCTAGATTTAAGATCATTTGGAGTAGATTTGAAGGAGTTATAGTTAAATAGGTGTTTCCACCAAATTCACTCCCAAGGCTACAAAATAGTGATTTTTTTTACATTCTATATAGTTGATCAAGGTTATATTGAAACAACTATAGCTTATATTTGAGCTCAATTGAAGCTATTTTGAAAAATTCATTACAAATTTAGGGTTTCTACAAAATCCACTCCCAATATTACAAATCAACAAATTTCTTACATATTTTTTAAGAGAAGTGAGCTCCAAGTAGAGGTAAGTTCTAGTAAGATGTTTAGCACATGCTAATTTTATTTGAGTAAGTTATTATTAAAAACTATTTTTGGAAGGCATCATGATCAAACCACAAACTAGGGGTTGAGGTGAGAGTTCTTGTACACTAAGAAAATATCTTAACAAAGAGGATATAAACTTATATGTAGTATCAAGTGGGAATTTAAATTTGATGAGGTCTTCAATATATAAAAAAGTGTAGAAGTTGGAAGAAAGTATGTAAAATATGTAATCTTAAATAAGTAGCTAGTATGAAAGAAGTCACTAGTATAAAAGCAGGCATGGCTTACATCAAGGAAATAATGTCCAAACTCCAAGGGTCTATCCATATTATATCTCTCTCACAACTAAGGGTACAACATGAAATTTTAATAAAATAAGATGGATCGTTTAGGTTTAACGTTATATATACAAATATTACCACTCATACAAGATCTCATAAACTACTACTAAAGGTGGATATGCACAAGTTTTATGGCAAAGATCTATTAACTTGGATAAATAAAATAGATTTTTTTTAAATGTACATCAATTCCAAAATGGAAGAAATTAATAATGACTTCCTTATATCTAGAACTAGACCAACTAATTATTATAGATGGCTATATTCTCAAAGGAAGAAAAATGCCCTTAATGTAACCTAGTCAATTTTAATAGAAGAGTTGTATTTACACTCTAACAACCATGTATTAGTGTAGTATTTGATCTAGTTATCCAAACTATGAAAAGTAGGATTAGTCAAGGATTATATTAATAAATATTGAAACATATCCTTGTTCATAGAGATAATTATAGACGATGGATTGAATGATTTGTTTCTTTGTGTGGTCAAGGATCACATCCAACATGATTTAGTCCTCCTTTTACATTTATTTTTTTATCCTAACACATAAAGTAGAGCAAAAGGTTCTGGGAAAAAAAGGAGCAACAAATATTAGAGGACCCATACATTATTGTTCCTTCAACCTATGATATTGGTGCCTCAATCAATTGAAGAAAAAATGGTTGAAGGGTTATGTTTTAACTAAGATGAAAAAAAAATAGAGGACATAATTTTTGTTAGAAGAAAATGTTGTACATTGTGTTAGAGTAAAATAGGAAAATATCCTAATTAATTAATCAAGCCCCATTTTTTATTTATCACACTTAAGCTAAACTTAAGCAAGTGCTTTTTTATTCTTAGGTCATGAGCATATTTCTCTCAAAATATAGGATGAGAACACTTGTTATAATCTAATTTATTCCTCATTTAGGGTTTCTTTTTTTCTTTTTCCTTTTGTAAGGGTTGATTATTGCAATCATCTATAATAATTCAAAAGCCTATTCATTTACCTTTTTTTTATCAATATAATTCTCAAGATTGCATAATAAATTAGTTATTTTTTCTCTATATATGATAGGTGTTTTGGTTGCAAGTGATTTTTACGAGATCATAGCACTAGATATGTGACTTCCTATCCTATTTTAAGATATTTGGCCTTAAAAAAAATGGAGCATCATGGAGAGAAACAAACATCAATGGCTCATCCAAAACATCCAAAAACCCTAAAAATGCTTGCCCAAACACTCAAATTTTGTACCACCATATAGATCGGTACATATCTATACAACAATATCATGTTTTACTATGCAATATTTCATTAATCTAACATCACTTGGTATGATCACCAATTTTATTATTTTCAAAAAAATAATCCCTGTGCAAACCTATATAAGGTATTATCATTTACGTCAATTTCTAGTCATGTTTTGGACTAGGTGGGATATTATTAAGGGTTGGAAACAACTGGTGGCCTATCTTCCAACTCTTATTGACCATAGTCTTTCTTTATTGGCTTTATTATTTTTCTATTGGTGGCATGACATCTATTCAATATGACTCTCTAGCTCAAAAACATAGAGGCTAAAGAAATTTCCCTTTGGTTCCCTTTAAACCACCTATAGCCATTACCAATAGTTTAGCATCTAAATTAAATGAATTACAAGGAAATTTAGTTATTCTCAACCAATATAAGGTTTTTTTTCTCAAACCAACATTCTTTTTGACCCACCAATGTTTTTGATGATCATAGGGAATATTCTAGTATGGTTAGTTTATTCTAGAAGGTGGCATGAACATGACATCACAATGATTTCATCTTGGTACCGCCTTGGTGCCAAACCCTAAATTTTCCATAAAATGAGCTATTTTTTTTATTTTCATCAAATGAGATATCATCAAAAATTTGGTTCTATGTAATTTCAGTGGTTTAGGTCTTATTATCAAATTATTTTGCTAGTACATTCTATCACCTATCAAAATTAGATCATATTTTTTGGCTTCTAAGTTTATAATTATTTCCTGTATCTTTGAATTCACAATTCTTGTAGAATTGTAAAGGCATTTGAGATCTCTTCATATCTATCCATGCAATTTTTCTAGAATCTACCCCAAACACTATTCATTTACTTTATTTTTATCTCAAATTCTGGTTAATTACTTGGACATCTTGGCACTTGCAAATATTTTATTTACATGATATGACTTTATGTTGATGTGAATGCCATGTTACCTATCTAGTTCACTAGTAGGTCCTATTCACATGTTAATTTTACTTAGGTCCTAGGGAATATTTTTAGAATTATTAGGTGTTATGTGATCTTATCTTGGTATTTAATTCTAGTGTCCTAAGTCATTTAATAATTTTTGAGTTAGTTATATCATTGTATAGGATTAAGACATGTGTCATAATCATGTAAGTAAGGCATCTCATGTACATTTCATATTCAATCAATAAAATCTTGCATTAATAATCAAGCAAGTTATTCTTGTCATTTCTCTCTTATGGAAGATATTTGGTTTGGTAGTTGATCCTTAGGTGTTGGGAGTTCAGATTCAACTACTAAATGGTATCAAATCTCTATTGTTGAAAAATCCTTCCTAGATTTGAGGGACATATTTTGGTTTGAATAAATTGTTGGGTAAATTTTTGGGTTTCAAGGACTGCATATTTGAATCCAAGACATCAGAGAAATTCAAGATTGGCTTTTGTTTCATTAAATCCAACATATTGGGCTAGATTTACTAGGGATTCAAGTAGGGTGAAGATTGCTAGATCTAGGAGGTAGCTAAATTTCCAGAGCACTTTGGGCCACAAAAACCCTGTCATCGCATTCAGAATGCCTAAAAACCTACATATCGCCTATCAAATTATCAAAATTGGACACTCTGTCCTAGGGGCCCATCAAAGGTTTTTTTGTTTGTCATCATTTTTCATACAATTCCATAGATTTGTACCTTTTCATACCATATGGTGAGTTTTAGGCATTGTTAGATTGGTAGTCAACTAGTCACAAAGCATATTCCATGGAATATTCTATAAATTCTGTAGTACTCTCGGTGTCATCCCTACACAAGCATACTTAGTCTATAAAATTCTAGCATCATGGAATCTAATTCAGGTTTCTAATTTATTTTTAAAATATTTGTTATTTCATCACCATTGAATGCAACCCCTAGTTGCAAGGTTAAAATCCATGCAGTCAATGCCTATCGAAGGGGGCTTAAAGCCTTGGGTGGCACAGACTTTGGCTTACCACCCCTAATCACTCTACCCCAATGGTGCCACTACTACTTGTGATGGTAAATATTTTTGAAACTATAGCAGGCTGGTCATATGGGTGCTTAAGGACTAATGGCCCGGGGGACCAAATTTGGCCCCAAAATGCCCTAATTGGGATTTTTTCAAAAGGCCATAAATTTTTTCCATAGTGTCCAATTTTCAAAAACAAGATGTCATCAAAAAGTTGGTTGACTGTATTTTATAGTGAGGCTATTTTTCTAGTTTCTATTGTTTGGTGCTAGTATTTTCTATTTGAAGTCAAATCACCATTTTTGGCTCCTAGGTTCATAATTTTTTTCCACAATCTCTTATTACCAAAATTCTTGTGGTGTTGGAAAGGTATTGAGGAGCTCTATCAAGCCATCCATGCACCTTTTCCAAATTTAGCCCTAGTTATATTTTATTTAGATTTGTGTGTATTTATATTTTGGTTAATCACTTGGAAATCCTATCACTTGGGAATGTGTTTTTTGGTCCATGCACTTCATTTCGGTTCTAAAACATGTATCTATCTCATTTTTCTTCAATCATATTCTAGGGTTACTCATTATCAAGAGTTTTCTAGTGTTCTTTGGCATAAGGATAGTCAATTTTTATTTTTGTTGCTTTATCATGATTCCAAAGTTGCTCCAAAAATTGATATTTTTCATTGTTTTTGGCATCAAACTCATCTTATCCTTTATTACTATTATTAAGGTTCCAAATTTTACTCCATAATATACTTCTAGTATTTCTTTGCAATAGTTTATCTCATTATGGGAGGCTATATATTCTCTCTTATTTCCTTCCTATTGATGGGAAATTGATTGTAACTTTTCTCTCTTTGGAGATGAGTTTTGTTCCACTCAGTTTTCTCCTTTTCTCCATTTTTGAGAGATTGCATTGTAAATAGTTACCTAACATGGCCTAGTTTTTGAGATCCACAATCATTTTCATAATAATCTACTACTCCCTAAGTTGTACTTAAGGGGGTGTTGGTGCGAATGTGACATTTTACCTATCTAGTTCACTAGTAGGTCATTTTCACAAGTTAAGTTTACTTAGGTCCTAGGGAATCTTTCTAGTAGTCTTACGTGTCATGTGATCTTATCTTATCTTGGAATTTAATTTGAGTGTCGTAGATCATTTAATAATTGTTGAGGTAGTTGTCTCATTGTAAAAGATTAAACCATGTGTCATGATCTTGTCTAATTTCATCTCTCAACCTTGTCTTTATAATCAATGCATCTCATGTGCATTTCATATTCAATCAATCAATCTTGTATCCATAATCAAGAAATCTATTCTTGGCATTGGTCTCTTGTGGAAGCTATTTCGGTTTGGTAGTTGATTCTAGGGTGTTGAGAGTTCACATTCAAATCCTACACATTATATTATTTATTTTATATGCATTGAGATTATTGGCCTCTGATTTTATCATTTCAGGAGGTGTCATGGGCTTTTCTATTCATCCTTATATGGTAATTATAGAAAAGGATAATTGTGAGTCTTGGAAAAATGCATATTGACACATCTCAAATGGCTTAATATTTTATATTATCTTTAAGAAACAATACCTAAACTAAATACACCAATGATTAAATTGACATGGGGTAATATTATTGATCATGTTGTGGGATTGAATTTTTCTAGTGTTGATTATAACACTATGCATGTTGTATCATATATTGATTATCCCCACACACTTTGAACTAGAATTTAGGAAATATTTGGAGATCCTCATATCTCTCCATTCCAAAAAGGATCATATTGTATATTGTATCATTCATCTTGATGGTGCAGATAGTGTATACATCTAAAATTGACCACTTTTATTTGGTCAAGTTACCCCTAATTCAACCAATTTTCTATCCTCTATATTAAACAAATAACACCCTATTATTTAATTAATATTCAATTATCTAAAACTTTATCCTAGTCTATTTCTTCTATTGTACCTAAGTTCTAGCCTAAAATAAATAGTTAATTTTAATTTTTTATCCCCATCTCATTCATCCATTCAATTGAATAAATATCCTTATTTGTTTTATTTAATCCTCAAATGCCCTTTCCTCCAAATAGGAATTAAATTTAATTATTTAATTGTTATTTTCCTCTCACCTCATGTCCCATCCTCCAACTCTCTCACTTGTTCTCTAATCCTAATCTAATCCTAGTCTTCCCTTAAGTGGTCACACACACTTAATCCATGATTAAGTGGGTCAACCCTCCCCATCACATCAAGCACATGGTCCTTTGTACTTGTCACATGGCCCTCATACCATATCACATGGGACTTGTCCCCTCAAGGTTCCATCTCCCTCTCAAGTCCTCTCCTTGTTCCACTTTGCACAATTTTGTGGCTTGAAAGATCACAATCATCCTCCACCCTTTATCTCCATCAAGAAATCCTAACCATTCGTCTTTTCACACCAATCCTATATATCTCACACTTAACCATTTTATCAAGGGATCTCACTCATTTTCACTTGGAGTTCCATTGTGTTGCTAAAATTTAGTGATCACACATCCAATTGACTATTGTTGGACAAATATACTCATCAAGAAGCTCAACATAGTGTGTTTTCATTTGGTTCTATGTTGGTTTGAGATTTTCTTGCCTTATCTTGAGTGTTTGATTTTATTTTTTTCTTGGTTTTTGTTGCAATATCCATTCACTTGAGCTTATTTTCATGCACACATTTCTAGCACACTAAGGAAGAGATTATTTGTAGATATATAATTAGGAAATTCAATAAGCTCCAATCCATAATTGTTGTAGCCTAAGTGATTGACTAAAGGACCCAAACTAGTTCCCTATAATATATCATTAAAAAATTATGATATATTACTACATAGAATCAATATTTTTATGGTCACAGGTATGAATAGACAAACTTATAAGTTCTGTAAAATTCCACTAGTACATGGTTGCAAAAAATGCCATAAACCATTTTTAATGTGCAAGTAGATGCATTTTTTCTAGGAACCAAACTATTGCACCTATTGATCCTATTAGATAGCATATTGATTCTCTAGATCAATTTTTGCAAGATTTATTGAGTTATGTATCAACAATTATAGTTTCGACAACACAATTTGAGTAAAATTGATCATGGCATTAGGAAGAGGAGAAAGTGAAGGAATATTTAAATAGAGGATAACCCTTCCAACTAAATGTGTGGAATAAATGGGTACAAGTAATGCATGCAAAAATCAAGGCTAAATATATATAGGTCATATAATTATCATGCCCAAATAGAAAGGGACTTGTCCAAGGTGCATGTTATTTCTTCTTATGCTTTCTGTAGACATCCAAATTTGACCACTCCCACATGGTCAAACATGTCTACCTTATTAATCTATTTCATCAATATTAATTAAACCATTTATTTAATTGATATTTCATCTTTCTGCCTAAAGTCTCTAAAGTATTTAATTGAACAATTAAATACTTTACCTTACACCTTTTTCTTTCTAAATTAAATAAACATATCAATTTATTTAATTTAGTCACTTGACCTTTTTGAATAAAATCAATTTAAATTATTCTTTTTTCTCTCTCCTTGTCACAACCTCCATAATCCTCTTTTAATATGGATTAAGTTAATTAATCCATGATTAGGATGTGCACTCCTTAATCAGGATTAATATCACATCCTCCATAATCTCCCACTTGCTTATAATCCCTCACTAATTTCCTTAATCATGTATTTGCACAACCTTAATCTAATCCCTTTGCTACATTTAACATACCTTTTCTGGTCAACCTTCACATTTTCTGCATTTAGCAATGACCCTCTTCTCCATGTGAATTTTTAATTCACATTTATTCATCCAAGATTCCTCTCTTCCCCATGTGAATTTTTAATTCGCATTTATCCTTCCAAGACTCATGCAACTTCTAGAACCTTTGACTTGTCACATCACTCACATGTGTCCAAGTCTTCTAGAATCTTTGACTTGTCACATCACTCACATGTGTCAAAATCCTACCTTTTGGGAACCTTGTCTTATCCACAAGATTCTTCCAATCATGTGAATTTTTAATTCACATTTATTTCTCCAACTACTTTCCTCTTCCCCATGGAGATTTTTGAGGAATTATAAAATTCCTCAAGTGTCATTTTCATTCTCACTTGGGGACAAGAAGTTCCTTTTTGAGGAAATATTCTCATCTCCCAAAGTACTTTTAAAGTACTTGTCATTCCTCCACATCACTTGTACCCTTGCCATCTCACTATGTCCTTTGGGCATGCCATCCTCCACATGTCAAGATGTAAGGGCTTGTGAGTCATCAACTCACCATAGCCCTTCATCTTGGCCATGGTGGCTCAATCTTGGTTGTTGAATTCTCTAGAGAATTCAATCTTCTTCTATAAATACCCCCCTCTTCTCATGCATTTCAACACCTTATGCATTTTGTAACACCCTTATGCTAGTGTGACATTCAAGCCATCATCAAGCAATTTCTTGCATTCATATCATTTCATACACTTACCTTCATTTCACCACCATGGCATACTTAGTTTAGTTTTTACCCCACCTTGCATCCATTTATTCATCCCATTGCCATCCAAGGAGCTTACACATCAAGCTGCATCAAGGGCCAGCCAAGGAGATCAATACAAAAGAAGAGTATAATCGTTTATCTTTATTTTTCTTTTATGTTTTTCTTAGGCTAATCGTTGAGGTGGTCTAGTGTTTTCATTTTTCATTTCTAGTTTAGTTTTGCATTTTTTAGAATAGAGAAAAAATACTTGCATCCACATTTTGGCATGCCATCCTAAAAAAAAAATACAAAAAATTAAAAAATCTAAAAAAATAGTAAAGAGAAATAAATTCGTCCTATGGTGAAAACCACCTTTGGTGGCGCCTTGGATAAGTATGGTTGGTGAAAACCTAGTAACATGCGTCATCCGTAGAGAGCTTAATCATTATCTACCTTGTGTCCTAGTTGTTGCATGTCTCCATCCATCCTATCTTCACATTTAATTCCTAACATCCTATCATATCCCATCACTGCATTCGCATCTCATCCTTGGCCACTTGGCATGTTTTGATTGAGTATTGAACGACTATCAACTATCCATAATCCTAAGCTTTTTTATCCTAATTTGAGCTTATGTCGGTCTCATGTCATCATCTAGGGTCCTTCATCATGTCGGTTTCATCTCTTCTCGTCTTGTCCTATTAGTCCTTTTGGTCTTTGTCAAACTACGTTGCCCCTGCGCTTTCATGTAGGCAAGGTTGATCACTTGATTTGCCCTCAGGGCATTTTGACCATTTCGTTTCGTTCCTCCATCATCTATCTCCATCGTCCCCTTTGTGCTTTTATCCATAGTCGATCGTCATTTTTCTTTTCCGAACTACGTTGCCCTTGTGCTTTCACGTAGGCAATGTTGATCATTTGATCCTCCCCCAGGGCATTTTCCAGTCGTGTCTTTCATCATTGGTCTCCCTTGGTCCTCTTTCTGCTTTTATCCATGGTATATTCTTGAACTACAAGGGCTCTGCGCTTTCACGTAGGCAAGGCTAATCTTTGATCAGCCCCTGAGCCCCTAGGTCGTTAGGGTGTGTCAGTCATTTGTCTTGTCTCTTGTGTTGTGTTGTCAAGTATGCCCTTATCTAGTTGGTTCGTCACAAACATGATCCTCTAGTATTGGAAGATCTGATTAGTGTCAAAAATCTTGTGTCATGTGAGTCATCTTAGTTTAGTATCCATCATCAGTCTCAATAGGATGCATCCTTCCTAACATACCTCATCAACCTCATCCATCCTCTTGATCCTATGGCAAAGGACGTTTGAACTGGATTGTGATCTTTTAATACTTTTGGCTTTTATTTATTGTTTGAGCTCCTTATTACAACTAGTCAAGGTTGCCATAATCTATCATATTATGGCGTGTTTTGATGCATTAACATAGGGGCATATCTTGATCATTTATTGTTATTGTCTACTAGGTCATCCCATGTAGTACCCACTAGGATCTCTAAGATCTTGTGTTACATGGGACATCCCTTTGTGCTTGTGGTTATCCCAATGCCTAGCCCAATCAAAGTCTTTGTCACTTTGGGGTGTTGGAATAACCTTGTTTATTGTGTTTTTCCTATGCATTAGATGTTAACTTGTCTTGGTTTTATATACCCTGGCACCTGGTGTCTTATTCTATAGCAAAAATTAGTGCTCCAAAGATGGAAAATTTGAATTAGGATTGCATTTCATAATCAATTTCATTACATTCATCCCTATCCATTAACCTATGATTTTGGTTGTGCAAATATTCACCTTCTCTTTCTCCCACTCTTCTCAAGATATCAATGGTTTTCAATAGGTGCAATTTCACACCATCTACCCACACTCCCATGCAAGTCCTTATTGACACTTATGTTCATTACATGTTGCATTATAGGTTCAATGTATTATTATCTTACATTAATCATGATTGTTTATTCTAAGCACCTTAGATTCATTTTTATATCCATACATTTCCATATTATATCATTAACATATTACATGCATCACCACCTGCATCACAAAATGTTAAGTCCATATTCATCATACATAAAATCATGAAACATACATCTTTCATTACACATGTTAGTTGCATCCATATAAGTATCAATACATAGCATCATAAACATAATCACATCATCATGATCACCCATCATAAAATCATAAACATAAACATATGCATAAATAGAATCATCCATCATATACATAACATGGTGTCAATAAGGGCTATCACATATCATATAAATATCAAAATCATATATCCATCACATAGTCCATAATAATGTCCATCGATATCATCACAATACATATCCATCGTATACATCATAATCACCAAATAAAGTATCAATAAAAGAATCTGAATCAAAAAATTTGTACTATCCATCTTGCACTTGTCAAAATCTAATATCATGTCATCTACCAAATGAGTTTCCCACATTCGACCTCTGTGGAGAATTGGGCACTGGCCCCCTGCAAGGGAGGGTCCCCTGTGACTCATTGTATCCTCGGGTCCATGTCCCTAATGTCTGGGATGGCACTGGCATCTGAGGAGCATGTCGTACATACTGAAATGTGTGTTGCACTGGATCTAGAACCACATGATGATAAGCGAACATCCGGTAGGTCACCTCTCTCATGTACTTGAAACTCTTTGCAGCTTGATATCTAGTGGCATTCCACTCATTCCTGTATTCATCTTGATCTCTGCTAATGACACCCCTCTCCTATGTCCATGCATCATGTGCCAACCTAAGCTGATCTCTCTCTGCTCCCAGCCATGCCACCTGCTCTGTGGCCCTGTCCCTCTCATCCTACATCTATTCATGCATAGCCTGTATCTGTGCTTGTAATCTCTGAACCTCTAGCTCTATCAACCCCCCCTCACACTGTGCTGCTTGTGCCTCGACCCTATGCCACCTCTCTCTCTACACTCTCTTCCTGAGCCATCGTTGCATCTCTCTCCCCCTGTAAGGTCTGCACCTACTCTGTGGCCCTATCCCTCTCCTCCTGCATCACCTGTACCTATGTATGTGCTCTGTCTCTCTCACCCTGGAGGACCTACACTCTACATGCAACATGTCCCTCTCTCACTACACAATCTCTAATCGGGCCTCTACTACCTCCGCCCTCGCCCTCACATCCCCAAGTGTTGTCTCTATCATAGACACCTTGTCCTAGAGCTCAGTCCTCTCCCTCAGTAGCCTTGTCACATGTACCCTCAACTCCTCCATCTCCCTCTCACCTTGCTGTCGATCCTCTACTAGGACCTCCTCTTTTGGGACCCGATATGCTGCCCCTCTGGGCTCCTGTTGTCCCTTGGCCTGTGCTATAGTCATCGCTTCCTGTAGTCTGTCCTGATCCCAGGTCACCCTGGCTAGCTCGACACGTACTCCCTGCACCTCTACTCGTAGATCATCCCTCTCCCTCTCCATGTCATGTACCTGTGAGGTTAGGTGATCAACAATTAAACCATAATCCCTCTATCCCTCTGCCTGCAATTTTTTCACCTCAGCCTCTGCAACCCTCAGCCTCTGTTTTTCATCTGTAGCCTTTCTTGGGCCCCCCTCAACAATACGATCGGGTCCTCAGTTGGTGCACTTGGTACCATTTCCAACGGCTCCACCATGCAAATGTCAACATCCATAGCATCCATCCCTTCCTCATCATGCTCCTGCTCATCACCTGAACTCTCCTCAGTTGTCCCCTCCTCCCCACCCTCATATGTTGTCCTAAAAATCTCACCTCCCCCTCAGGCTCCTCTCTCTCTTCGCTCATCCCCATCTCTGGCTCATGGGGCTCCTGCTCTACTCATATCTCTACCTGAGCCCTCCTCCGCTGTTTGCTCCTCCTAGTCGCCCTCCCTGGCTATCCTGCAACCCTAGTCTCACCTTGTCCTCCATCCTGCTACCCTGCAGCTCCCACATCCTCCTGCTCCTCTCCAATCTCTACCTAAGCCCTCCTCCATTGTCTGCTCCTCCTCACCGCCCTCCCTGGCTGTCCTGCAACCCCTACCCCCTCATCCCTCACCTCCATCCCCACTTGATCATGCTCTTGCTCAGCCTCGCTCTCCACCTGAGCTCTCCTCGACTGTCCTTGGGTCCCTGCCCTCGTCTGCTGTCCCACAGCTCCCACCTCCACCTCAGGCACATCCAACATCTCCACCTCTAGGACTCTCCCCTCTTGTTGCTACTCCGCTATCCCTACCTCCTATGCATTAATCCTCACTCTAAGTCTCCTCCATTGTCTCCTCCTCCTGCTCATCCTCCTCGAATGTCCTGCAACCCCGGCCTCACCCTATCCTCCATCTTGTTGTCCTGCAACCCTCACATCCTCTTGTTTCCCTGCAAACCTAGTTGCCTCCTGTCCTCTCCATTGTTGTCCCCTCCTCTCTTTGCGCTCACTGACCACTCATCTCTCATCCTCTGATCCAAACCCCAGGGCCCCCACAATGGGCTACTCTGATGTAATCCTCTCCCACCGGTGGTTGTAGAAGCACCTGGCATATCGTCCTATCACCCCTGCATCTACCTCCCCAATGGCCCTCCCTGGGTAAGGCACTAGATGTAATGTCTCCCAATGCCCTCTGCAAAACCTCGATGAGATCAGCTCCCCCCATGGCCGCTCTCGGCTAATCCGTTGAAACATGTCAGGACCTGATAGAATATCATGTACAACCCCAAACTGCCTAGTCACTTTGTCTAGCATGTGCACCTCCACTATGTGAGACTCTCTCCCAACTAAGAAGCATCTAGTCACAAATTAGTCTCATTGTCTCACCTCATCCTCCCTCCATCTCGTAAATCACCAAAACATATATGGCTACCACACTATATGCTCCTCTCGAAGGTTTTCCAAAGTCCTCCTCCATCTATCTACATTCCCCTAGCCCTCATGATGCAAAACCCAGACCTCATCCTAATCATACCACAAGCTATAGGCGCTGTCTCATCCACCCATCTTGCCCTCACTATCCCTAGCCTGGCGACATAATGTGTTCCCAAGCCCACACCTGCAATAGCGTCACATGTGTCACACTAAGCACCTCCCGATAACAGATGATGTGCATGTATCTATAAAGTTTCGCTAGAACACATGCACCCCATGCAAACTGTCCCTCCCTCACCTCAACAATATGTCGAATCACCTCCATAAACCTCAGACTACAAAAATGCCTGCTTTGGTCTAGAAACAGTAATCCACTGATCAGTCCACATAGATAAAGTGGTAATGGTGGCACCCTCAATGATAAACATCAATCCACATCCAACTGTCCTCTCTACATTGATAGGTCCTCTCGCCCAAACAACACCCACACAGTGTGATCCAGCTCCTCATGCCTCGATGTTGTCACACTCACCAACGGGCTTGCTATGGGAAGCCTTAGAATACACCACACATCCTGCAGTATCACTGTCATCTCCCCTGTCGAAAGATGGAATGTCGACATCGGCGAGCTCCATCGCTCTATCAATGTTGTCAGCATAGCCCACTATGCTTTGATCATTGAGTATCCTAGTAAGTGCAACAATCCTACCTGCTACAAAGCATGGTGATCCGCTCTAGTCATGGCCACAGTAGTCACCACCAACACCTCTGAGTGTTTCTCATGGGTCAGCAGTGAGTCAAAACTCTACATCCATGATAACCTGCATGTCAATCCACTTACCTTTTTCTTTTTCCTATCCCAACCTCGGGAAATTATTTTTGCTAATCTTTTGGCCCGTTTTTCCTTTCAACTGTGTTTCTACCCTCTCTCTGGGGTCCCCCCTAGTTTTGGGCACAATCTCCCCCTTCCAAGGTGAACTCACCCTGGCCGACAGGTGAACCCCCCCAGGCCCAAGGCGAACCCACCACAGCTCAACGGGTAGACCCGCCCCAAGCTTGAGGCGAGCTAGCCCCCGTCTGGGGCGGACTCGCCCTGACGCGGGCCTAACTTGCCCGAGCTCGGGGTGGATATGCCCCGAGCTCGAGGCAAGCTCGCCCTTGTTCGGGGTGGACCCGCCCTCATTTGGGGTAGACCCACCCTGCGCAAGGCAAACGTGCCCCTATCTGGAGTGGACCCGCCCTTGCCCGGGGCAGACCCACCCCGACTCGAGGCAGATCCACCCCGAAAATCCTAACTTGGGGACGTACCTCCCCTCTCTAGTATCTTCTATGCCCGTCTTGGACATTCTTTTTCATTTCTGGGGTGCATTTCCCTCTGATTGGGAAAATCACCCCCCTCCCTTCCCATGCCTCTAACTACCAGTTTTTCCCACCCATTCGGTGAAATCAAAATTTTTTCCCCAACCCATTTTTCTAAACTACCCCGAAAACAAACCCAACTTTTCAAATAAGCATAAAATTTACAAACTACATTAAAAATTCTTAAAATCACCAGAAAGGGTTTTTCCTCTAACCTAGCATGGAACTGTGCACTCGTGGTAAAATCGTTGCACCTTGTCCCCTCAGTGGATGATATTTGAGTCGTAATCCTTTGACATCTTGTCTCCTCATCTCCTTCCTCTCCTCTTCTCTCTTTCTCTCTCTCAACTGCTACAGTGCAAATGAGGGGTGGTAATTTCTCAAACTGCCTTATACAACTTTTCCCTCCCTTTTTACCCCTTTTAAGTGAAGGGTATTTTTTCCCCTTTATTTAAAATTATTTTTGCTCAACTAATTCCCTAACTTCTTGGGGCTGCCATTTGCAAACCCTATCTCTAATTGACTCTATTCAAAATCCAAACCTATTTGGTTTTTTGAGATCTATCCAACCATGCCCTCCATTTCTTCCTATCGAGAAGTTTCCCGGGACCCCTTTTTCTTCCCCAGCCGCCCTCTCAAGGGGGCATACCCTACCATTTTCCCCATTCCTCCATCATGGTCACTCCCTTGCAATATTGGGGCATCCCCCTCCA
>VDFB02353106.1:0-80995 GCA_007258455.2 Sequoia sempervirens
GAAGAAGGTGCATCATCTATCACATCTAATGTTGGAGGCACACAATATTTCACATATCAAGTTGAAGCTACAACATCATTTCCATCTCAAGTTGAAGGTATGCCATATTTTCAATCACAAGTTGAAGGTACACAATTTATCTCATCTCAATTCAATATTGAAGAAATTCCTAATGTTGAGGAAACTTCACCAAAACCTCCTAGAATTTTGTATAGAAATCCTAAGCTTTTGATTGATATTGATGAGAATATTTTGAATCCAATGGTTGATAAGATTCCTAAGAATATTTGTCAAAGATATGCCAATAAGATATCAAGATTGTTTTTTGTGAAGTTAAATGAAACTAGAAGATGTCAAATATTTGTTGAAATTATGAGAAATATAAAATTTAGGCCCATTATGAAGATCCTTGGCCTAAGAACATCAAATAACTCAAGTGAAAAGTCTATTGTAAATAATCTAATGAGTGCATATGAGAGTGTGGGTTCCACTTTACACACCAACTTGATAATAATGTCACATGGCGTGTCATTACATCAACAATTGTAATCAATCAAATAAAGAAAGCTCACCTGATCAAGAAAGATAAGTCAAGCATTTAAAATAAGTAGAAAAACTCTAATGTGAGTTATTGGAAGGTGTGAAAGAGAGGAGGACCCAAATAACAATAAATAATGGGCATTTTCTAGTAGACTCCCACAGAAAGACAAACCAATTGTTGAAGCCTTGAGATCTCTAATTGAATAATTTTAGAAAAATAACACAAGATTATCTCCTAATCAATGAGATGTAAGGATAACTGATTGTCGAAACCATGAGCCACATCAAAATATTTCTTTGGGTATGGCTCAAACACAAATTTTCTCCATATTTCTAGAGATGCATAATCAAATTAAAATTAGTCAAAGGTATTTTGAAATGGAAAATCCTTTTTATGTCAGAATAAATCACACACACACAACTTATTGTTATAGAGTACATACTAAGATTTTCAATCATTATGATGTTTATTGTAACATATGTTTATATTTGCATACTAACAATGTTTTGTAGGAGTGTAAGGTAGAAAATTAACCTAGATATTTAAGAGATTCCACATCAAGAATTTTATGTCAAAGATTGGATGGTCAATTATTATACAAGAATTTAAGCTTGGATGGAAAATGTGAACATTGTGGATGATTACAACATTTTCCAATTTTTCTACATGTGGAGAATACACAAGCAATAAAAAATGAACTAGTAATATTTATAAGATATAAGACAATGGCATACAGTCCACAAGATGGCAAAGAAGCAAAAAATGTGTGAATTGGAGAGTGAAAAGATATTGGTATATCAATTTATATCTATTTTTTGAGAGAATATAGTGTATGAGTATGCAAGGCATACTCATAGAGCAAGATGGTTGGACTTACAATTCAAGTTATGCAAGGGAACATTTCCATTTGGTACCATCTTTTCAGTTGTTGAATTTATAGAGAACTACACACTACAACCATATACTGAGGTATAATCGTAATATTACAACTTCATGTAGGTTGCTATATTTATGCATATAAAGTTCACTCATGCACATGACAATATAGAGGAAGACATAGAGATCTTGAGGGAGTATCACTTTTATATTAGTGATGATCACACACATTCTACAATTTTTTGTGCAAGATTGCTTTCAGATTTTTATCATGAGTTGGCTAGCAATAACACATCATTTGGTCAATATATCATATAGTCAGATAATTGTGCATCACAATTCAAGAACTCACAAAATTTTTGGTTGAGTAGGATGCATAAGATCATTAGTTTTCAGCATATGTGGATTTTTTTAGAGGCTAGACATGAAAAGTGGGAGCATGATGGTGCAAGAGAAAGTATTAAAAGATCCTTAGCATGTGAAGAGGTGAATTAAAAAGATAACTCAAAGTTGAAATATGCAACATCTATCATTGAATGATGTAAGCCTACAATAGGTTCAGGTAATGAAGGTAAGTCTGGGTGATCTCACAATAGTAGTCGTTTAACTTTTTGGGACATTCTGATTTTTGTTGAAATCACATATTTTTAGAAAATATAATGATTTAAGCCTTGAAAAGTTCTATTTAAAAGATTCCAATTAAAGAGGGTTTGATCAAACCACCTTAGATGAAACCACCTTGGATAGAACCCTGCTATCTTTAAACCATATCTATAACGAAGTCTCCTTTACACCTATCAAAATGCTGATAAAAAACCACTTTTGATTTAACTTTTTTGGGATCAAATGAATTCATTTAATTTTATTTTTTTGTAAGTATGTAGTCCTTATTATAAGCTTCCCAAAAAGTACAATTTTAAATATATTTAATTTGATTATACATTTATTTTTTTGTTTCTTGTGAATGTAGGTTTTCATCGAAAATCAAGTTGTTTGTTTTACACATGTGGAAAAATAGTATGTTACCAAAAAAAATTCTAAAAAATATGTCTGTGCTAGGTATTGATGTCTTTGATCCAACAAAAAAATAATAATTGAATTTCAATACATACAAAAAAGTTATGTTGTATACAGTCTTCCTATATCTAAATTGTAATTGGTTTGACTTCAAAATTTAATTAAGAAAAAATATTCAATAAAACACTATGAAACCAAATGAGCATGCTAGATATCATAGTTATAAATCTAAATTCGAAAAAAATAGAATTTTATCCTTCATAAAAAAAGTTATGTTATTTATGGTGAACATCAGTCTTTAAAAATGTTGTTTACTATTAAAAACTAGTTTTTGAAGGAGATGGAAAACGAAATACAATCTAATTCCAATTTTTTTTAAATATATATATTTAGAATCTACAAAAAAAGTATCACAAATCACTAGTTTGCATCATCTTGAAATTCCTCATGTTTTAGCAGCTATAGGTTCCTAAAAGTGAAGATTTAGTTAAAAAAAATAGTTTAATGCCAAGTTTGGCCAGAAAGTGTAAACAACTATTGTGGGATCACCCATCTATAGTTCATAGATTTGTTTGGTTGGTAGATGATACTAACATTGAAAATTATGAGGATTTGTGTACATTGGCATGATCCAATGAGCTACACTCTTTTAGAAGCTCAAATGAAGGTCTATGGTGTATTCAAACAAGGTAACTGGTGTTCTTTTGTTCTCCATGTATAAATGAGGCTTGGGATGAGTGTGAGTCAAAAAGAGTAGGTTGATGAATGGTATATATGAAGTCTAATCCCACTTGAGACATATCGACTTCCATCAACTTTACAACTCAAACATATGGAATCATCAATTGAATTTGAACACATATAGATCTAGTTCAACCAAGTAATATCTACATGCATAATTTAAGAAAATTCATCATTTTGTCTTATTTTATAGTTTTTTGTATTGTTAACTAAATTCATATAATTGGATGCACATATCAATGTAGGGTATGTTTATGCAATTATTTTAGATGAAGACAAAGAAGAAGGAATATATTATTATTTTTGTCATTGTGTTGAGGAAAAAAAGAAATTGGAGGCCCCTATTATAGATGGAGAAAACATCAAGTATCCTACAGGGTAAGTGGTAGTTATTGGAACATGGATTAGAAGGTACCCAATTAAGAAGTTTGATGTGTAGTTTTTTGAAGACTTTGACACACATCAGAAGATTCTTCATTACTTAATGTTGTTGTGGCATCAAATGTTCATTTGATCAAATATGGGGCTAGACCATTGAGCAAGAAATTTTGGAAGGTTCATGAGTTTAACCATGAAGAAATATTTGACACAATAAAGAGTAGAGAAGATCCATATGGTTCCTTGGATTGATTGTAAATGATGAAATTGTATATTCAAGTTTATTTGTATATATGCACATCAAATTTATATATTTGTACAACTAACATTTTGTTCCTTCTCTACAATCATGTCTCTAATGAGATACTTGTGTGAAATACTCTTGCTTACATGCATGATTAATTATATATGTACATACCTACATGGCCTTCTCATTCAATGACTTTATACACATTTTAGTGAGTTGTCCAAACTGATATGTTATCCTTAGTTCTAGATCTAGGAAGATTCTTATCATCACCTTCTTTTGTATTGGTATGCCTAACTTTTGTTTGTTTATATATGACTTTATGTTAGGTTTTCATGATAAGCATGAATAAATTTGTATGATTATTGGAAGGTTTTTTATAATTTGTGTACATAAAAATCCAATGAATTTCACTCATGTAATTCTACATTAGGTTTGATTAATTTGTATGTTATTAACTCATAACTTATTGATTCAATAGACAAAGGTCGGGAATACTTTAGAGCTTTCCCCAAAAGGTCAAGTACCTTGTTTTGTCATTCAACCTCCATGATAAGTTAATGAAATGAGGTACACTGGAAATATTGTGTGTTCTTAAGCTTATGTGAGATTAAAATTTTAATATAAGATTCAATAGACATAAATCTACAAGTGTTTATTTCTTATTATATATAGGGAGAAACACACTAATATGGGAATGTTTGGAAAGTAGGTGGTGAGGTTCACTAATAAATTTGATAATGATATAATAAAATGAATGATAAAAAAGTAATTCCCAAGAGAGAGAGAGAGAGAGAGTTTCATGTGAGTGATTCAAATTCAAACATTCCTTTTGCATGAGAAATATTTTCCAATGTACTCCATGATGATTCAAATTCTCCTTCATGTAGCTTATTATCAATGAAAAATATTTTCCAATGTACTCCATATCCATGTCCACACCTAAATGTTTCAAGAATATGTTGTCATAACCACGATTCTTGTGATGCAAAAATCTTAATTCTACCTTCTTATTTGGTAACCAACAGTCTCCATTTGAAATATTTTTGAATGGTTTGTACTACTTCAAGAACATAAAAAATGAGTTGATTTTATCTCAATCTGCACTAAACTCAATTAAAATGATCATCATAATCCTTTCTTTTGATTTTATATGATTATTAGAAATAAAAATCAGTCATCCATCTCTAAAAGATGTAGAAGCATCAATACAACAACATTTTTCATGCCATAAGTGACCACTTGTCCCTGTGAGAATCACATCTTTACAAGCCTTAAAATTAATTTATCCTACAAAATCGATAGGGATTTGTAACAAATAGTTGGAGAGTAGAGAGGTCCTAGAGTTTGATTACAAATCCACTCTCCAACTATTTGTTAACATAGAACATGAAAATATGTTTCACTTCATTTATCAACTTAAAAAATAGTTGTCTCCTTCATGTAACTTATTCTTGATGACAATTATTTTCCAACATACTCTACATTCCCTTCCAACCCTAAAATTTTCAAGCATATGGTGCCATACTCCATAGTTCTTGTGATGCACAAATCTTAATTCTACCTTCTTATTTGGTAACCAAAAATATCCAAAATATTTTGGAATGGTCTGTAACACATCCAAAACATTAAAAAATGAGTTGATTTTATTTCATACATGTAGGACTCATTATCTTACAATCCATATAATGTACAAAGTGTTAAGAACATGTATTGTAAAAATACTATCGTCACTTGCCTCTCTTTTTCATAATTGCATTGATTCACACCTCCTCCATGTTAGATTTTATTTTGTACATGCAAGAATTACTATCTTACAATCTAGAGAATGTACGAAGTGTTAAGAACATATTCTATAAAATTCTTTCCCTTTTCATGATTGCATTCATTCCCACCTCCATTGTGCTAAAATTTATAGGTTTCAAATTTTAGAGTTTTGAAATATGAGTAGAGTTATCAATGGAATGTGAGAAAAAAATAAAATTCCAACATGTCTGAATGGGTGGGTGAATGATTTGTAAGGCCTCTATTCATTCCCCAAGACAATTGATTGTTTTGAGCTACACTATTTCGACACAGTCTCTTAAAAGACCTAATTGCAAAAAAACCCAAACTATGGAAAATTGGTTCTCAAATTCCATGACAGTTGGAAATATTTCTTATAAACCTATAGGGTCACATAGGTTCCCTCCAAAATAACCTTTCTCAAATTTTTATACCTCAAATCCACTTGACTGTGGCGATAATTTTTTCAAATGTTGCAAAAAATGTCAATTGTATTTAGTAAAACTTGCCACTTGCCATAATTTGTATTCCATGTGTTGTGGAAAAGATTATAGTTCCAAAAATCTTGATTGGGTGTTTGAATTCCAAGGAAGTCCTTTTTTTGTTCCCATAGATACCCAATTGTTCTAGGCTACACTATTCCGATGTAGTCTCTTAAGAGACCCAAGTGCAGAAAACTATCAAAATATGAAAGATTGGTTTTCAAAATTCAAGGCACTTAGGAGCATTTCTTATGAACTTAAAGAGTCACATAGGGTACCTCTACAATAACCTCTCTTAGTTTTTAAAATCTCCAATCCACTTGATTGTGGCGATAATTTTCCAAATGTTGTAAAAAACATCAATTATGTTTAGTAAAAACTCTTCAAGAGCCATGCTTTTCTTTTCGTGTGTTGTGAAAAAAATTGACAATGCTAACACATTTGAGTGGTTTGGTGAATTCTAGGGAAGGCCTCTATTCATTCCCCAATCTACTCCCTATCATTTTGGGCTACATTATTTTAGTGCAATCTCTTAAGAGCCTTAAGTGCCAAAAATTGCCAAACTCTAACAGGATTTTCTCGGAATCCATGACACCTGAAAAAATTATATCTAAACCTACATGGTGATGTAAGGTCCCTTCACAATAAAATCTCTTACTTTTTGAAATATCTAATCCATTTGATTGTGGCAACAACTTTTCAAACGTTGCAAAAAACATTAAGTGCATTCAACGAAAAAGTAGTAGGCAAGCATAATTTTTGTTTCATGCATTATGGGGCCAAAGAAATAATGCCAACATGTTTGGGTGGGTGGGTGAATGCTAAGAAAGGTCATGTTTCACACCCCAATTATCTTGATCATTTCAAGTTATACTATTATGATGTAATCTCTTATGAGCCCTAAGTGTGAAATTTTTTGATCTATGACAAGTTGTTTCTAAAAATATATGAACCTAAAAAAATTTCATCTAAACCTATAGGGTCGCATAGGGTCCACATTAACCTATCTTAGTTTTTAAAATATCCAATTCATTATGTGGCGACAATTTTTTAAATGTTGCAAAAAACATCAATTACATTCAACAAAAAGTTGTAGGAAAGCATAATTGTTGTTTCATGTGTTGTGGGGCCAAATAGACAACACAAACACATACATGTGAGTTTTTTTACACTAGATTTGTTTTGATTGTTATGGGATACAAAGTCAAAGAGTAAAAATCAACCAAATCTATTTTTTGAGTGTTTTCTATGTTTTATGATCACATCCAAACTTGCCAAAAATGGAAAAGAACCTAGAAAGCATCAAATTAGGGCCAAAAAGAAGAACACCACAACCATTTATCATAACACCACAATCGTTAGATAGTACACCATAATCATCAGAAGTCTTAGGAAGCCAAAAAATTGCATTTGTCTATGCGCCGTAATTGACAAATCTTGAACCGCAATTGACTAGCCCGACATCGTATCTGTGGCTTGAAACACCACAATTGTTAGGATTAATTTTTTTTGGGAAATATCTATACATCCAACTTTTAGTTTCCTTAAAGACTGTGATTATACACTCATATTAGAGATTTTTTTAGGTTCAATCAATCCATTCACAACATTTTATCATTCACCTTATGTTGTCTTGTATAGTCCTAGTTGGAATTCATCTCATTTTAGCTTCATTTTAGCATTATATTTGAGTCTTGGGGTTAGGAATCTTATCATACTATTGGGTAGACCATTAGTCTCATTTTTAGGTGTCTTGACCTTATCATACCTCTCATCTATCCTATCTTTGGGTTGGGCCTACAACTCACTAGTCTAGTTTAGGTTCACCTTTGATCAATCATCATCATCACCATCTTGGTTTATCCTCTTGAGATCTTGACATTTATATTTGTTACTTTGGTTCATCATAGTGTGCTTGACATCCTCTTTTAAGCATCAAGGTTGCATACTCAATCTAGGCCATATTCATAGTTCCATTAGCACTTTGCATCCCAAGCATAGTCATAGCTTCATCACCATTCTTACATATCAAAAAATTGGTCACAGTTTGCATTGTCATACTTATAGTCCAAAAATTCCAAAAGCATAGCATAGAGTTATCTTCCATTTTCATCCTTAGTTTGCATCTCCATCTTAGTTGCATACTTTCCAAAAGTCTCAACATCCAAAGGTCACATGTCTTATATGGTCTTGACTACATCACAAAGGAAACAAAAATACATGGATCCCTCATATGACCCCTATATCAATCCAACTAGCAACATGAACTTTGGGTCAACATTAAACCAATCTCCAACAACACAAAGTGAAACACCAAACCCATTTGGAAATTTTACATTGAAGGAGGTTAACCAAAACCTAACACCTGAGGAAATTGAAGAAGCCTCCCAAGATCTTATGATAGTGAAAATTATAGAGGAACTCGTCAATGTCGATCCTAATAAGCACTTTCTTACACTTTCTCAAAAAGGTGCCAAGCTTCCTCTTAGTTTTGACACTTCCACAATTGGAGAAGGAATAACAAAAATGCAAACTCAAGGTCTTGGTCACAACACCTTTTCACAAGGTCAATAATCCTCACAACAAAGGCACACTAGTATGCCATTTGGGGGAACTACACATAACACAACACATGTCAACATACCTCCTACTCCAACATTTAGGATCAAAAGAATACATGCAACA
Source organism: Sequoia sempervirens (assembly GCA_007258455.2). Lineage (NCBI taxonomy): Eukaryota > Viridiplantae > Streptophyta > Pinopsida > Cupressales > Cupressaceae > Sequoia > Sequoia sempervirens. The sequence continues at coordinate 8,753 of VDFB02353106.1, forward strand.
TCTCAAGTACCAACTCCGACATTTAGTAATCCATTTGCTTCATCCTCTAGTACCATGGGTATGAATTTTTCAAATCCATTTAGCACAACATCCACCCAAAATACCATACCATCAACCAACACTAACACAAATCAAAATCCAAACCCACCAAGAAAAACAAGAAGGATTCACATTGTCACATCAAGAGTGAAAACCCAAACAACCAATACTACACCAAGCACCATCATGTCTTTTGGGTCAAAATTTAACAACAACCAATCTCTATCTAATCAACATGTCACTCCAAACACCAACTTACCACCAAAACCTCAACATACCAACCTAACTCCATCACAACATCAAATCAATACCAATACCAATACCATGTTCACATCTCACTTCCAACAAGGCAATGATAATCCTTTACAACAAAATACCAACCCAAACTCAACATTTACATCCAACTTTCAAAACCAAAACCCATCATACAACCATCTCAACACACTCGACTCCAACACCAACCCTCTTGTGCAAATTCAACCAAACATTCAACCATCACCCATGGAAACTTTGATGCTACAAATTCAAGAAATGAAAAAACAAATGAAAACATGCAAGTGAGCACAACCAAGAAAACACACCCAATGGAGGAACTATATCCTTATCCCTTTGATAAAGAATATATATGCCACCTTTCCCACCACACTTCAATGTTCCAAGATTTAACAAGTATAAGGGGAAAGGAGATCTAGTAGAACATAAAAGGGAGTTTAATACTACATGCATGGACATTGCTTTTGATCCTATGTACTTGATGAGATTATTTCCACATAGCCTTTCAGGGAAAGCTCTAGGGTGGTTCACACATCTTCCTCCTAGAATAAGAACATGGAATGAACTAGCTGATGAGTTTATCACACACATTGCCTAAAACATTGAAAGTGACATGACCCTAGAAAAATTATGTACAACCAAACAAAAGGAAGGTGTGTTACATCATTTTATCAAAGGCGGCAAACTATGTCCAACAAATATCCTTGTCACATACCAAAAAAATAGTTGGTCCCTATCCTTGTAGAAAACCTCAACACATAATTGATGATTCAAGTTTAAATCCGTTGTTGCAACACATTTGAGGATGTCATTGAAAAGGAAGTCTCTATTGTGAAAGCTCTTATTGCAAAAGGACTAGTCAAGATCTTTAAAGAAAACAAAAATTCTCCTAATAACAAGGGTAAATTTTGGTCTAGAAACAAAAATGCCACCAATGATGGGGTAGTTGATGTTAAAAAAATTAACAAGGTTTGACCCACAATTCATCTTAAAGGTCCTTCCACACAAAAAAATTCAACACCAAGTCATGACCAAACTACAAACACAGTCCAAAACAATCAACAACATAGAGGTCCCTTACAAGAAAACATACCAAAACGAGCGTACACATACTTAGGGGAACCCATTGAATCGTTCCTAAAGAAACTCTTACAATCCAACATCATTCAACTTCCATATATTAAACCATATGAACCAACACTAGTCAAACTGGTTTGGTGGAATGACAATGAATATTGTGAGTACCATCATATGAAGGTACATAAAACATCATCATGTTGGAGACTTAAATACCTTATCTAGGACCTTATTGAACAGGGTGACATATTAGTGGATAATTCATAATGAAAGACAAATGTTGACCATACCATATTCAAGAATCCCCTACAAGACCATGGAAGGGAAAAATACTCCAGTCAAGGGAATAATACCAATAACAATGCCAATTATACCAATGTATCATATGATTATACCATCAATCACATTCAGGCCTTTGATAACCATGTCATTACCATTACCATTAATAAAAAATTAGAATGTGTTATTACCACTCACAGAGCTAAAGTGACCTTGCAAATCCACAACCGAAGAGTCAATATAACCTCTTAGACTATCTATGAAGGAATCTTGTGCAAATATCCATTATTGAGTTACTTTTCAATTCCCTTGAGCATAAGGCCATTTTGCACAAGGCTCTGCAAGAAACATCCATTCCCACTAACCTAAATGGTAACCAATTTCAGGCCATGGTAGGATACTTAGCTACAATCCATCATGTCACATTTTTCAAGCAATATCTTCCCACACAATGACCAAATAATAATGACCCATTACACCTTGAGGTATACGTTAATAAACACAAAATCAGACTAGTCTTGGTAGACGGTGGACCAAGTCTATATTTATGCACCTTAAAATTGGTCATAACATTGAGATTCTTTGAAGCTTGTATAGATATGTCTAAGAAAATCATCATCAAGGCTTATGATGATGTTAAGCTTTCATCCAAAGGTATAATCACACTTCCCATGAGGGTTGGGCTTGCTATTCAAAACATGATATTCCAAGTCTTGGATATGAATCTACCATACAACTTTCTCCTTGGTCATCCATGGATTCATGCCATGGGGACGTTCTTTCCACGTACCATCAATGCCTTAAATTTCCATTTAATGGCATTGAAATTACTATATCAAGTGATCCTGACCCTTTCCAATATTGTAGCAATTTGAAAGGGGTCATTGAACGTCAAGTGACTATCAATCGAGAAGCTTCTTCCTTTGCCTCATCACATTAGATTGATCCCTCTTCACTCAAGAAATTTTCCATTCCATCCACCACACCTTCCAAACCTAAGGTTTAGATCCATGACAAGGGATGCATAAAATACACCATTGAGAGCTTATTTTGTAATGGGAAGCTATTCACAACACCTAAGCTTGTAGGTGAAGATGTTAATGCTGCTAAGAATATCTAGAATCCTAAGGATGATGTTAAGTCAGCTCTAGATCTTTGTGAGAATATGCAAATAAATGACCATTCCTAGATGAAAAGCTTGTGGGAACCTGAAGATCCTTTAGTCCTTACCATATTTTCTCCATCCCAATTCATTCAATCCTATGATAATCCCATGTTTGACAATGAAATATATGTTAATCCACTCTTTGATCATGATCCTATTGAGGATATTCAGGATCATCCCTTTCCATCTCATGATCCTCTTCCCCCTATACCATCTTCTGAGCTATCACCCTTCCATTTCAGTCATCTTGAGTTAGGGTATGCATCTCCTATTGTTACCTCTATTGAGCTTTCTTGTGAACCCATTAAGGATGTGCAAGCCTCCTATGATGTTAACAGTGCCAAAAAGGATAGTCACAAAGAATCCATTGAGTGCATCAACAACCTTTTTTATAAACCACACTTTCTTGCCACCCCATCTATCTCATCCATCTCACCCCCATCCATCCACCTCATAGACATGGATTACCAAGTATAACCTCAAGAAAATAACAAGGATATAACTCAAAAATCAAAAGTGAAAGTTCCTTCTTCAAATGGAGATCCAAAATCAAAAGAAAGAACACAAATAAAGAGAGATCAAGAAAAATCCTTTAATCAAAATCAAAAGCTATTGGACAAATCAAAGATAAATATAAAATTCAAGAATGAAAGTAAGAATTGATCTCCAATTATGCCTCTTCATCCAAAATAACTAGGGGAATTTATCAAAGCAAAATATCAAAAGGTGATCTTGTTAATCTCAAGTCTCCATCTTCATCATCTTCAACCAATCCATACACTCTACCAAATCCACTTGTATCCACACCCCCATGATATCACTCCATATCTCTTGGCGATGTTTCTTCATGGACCTTCAATGGTGACCCCTTCACATGTTGTAGCTCACTAGTTGCCCAAACTCCTATTTATGTGAAGCTTGATGACCCATGTAGTATGCACATTAGGAATCATACCCTAACAATTATTTAATAAAAGAAGGGGGGAATGATAAATAATAAAATAATTATTTAATTATAGAAGAGGGAAAATGAAATAAATAAAACTTATTTAATTATGGAGGGAAGAGGCTAATGAATAATTAAATAATTAGGATAATTATTTAATTATAGAGGAAAATGGAAATAAATAATTAAATAAATATAAATTTATTTAATTATAGAAGAAAAAAGGATAATTAGTGAGATAATTTAAATAAATTTGATATTTATTTAAATTAATCAAGGAGGAATAAAGATGAAGTGAATTAATTAAATAATTAATAATTATTTCATTAATAGAGGAAAATGGCATTAGGTATAATAAAATAATTAAAATTATTTAATTATACAAGGAAAGAAGGCGAATTAGTGATAAAATGTTGCTTGCAAGCTCATGATATTTTTTAATGTCTATGTTTTCCCCTTCTTTGACATAATGTGATTTCAAGCATTGTGTCAAAGAATAACTCTAGAAATTCAACTCGGGATATGCCTCCATCAATGTAGGATAGGATGATGCCCCCTCAGGAAAATTGACAAATTTTTGAAAAATTACAAAAAAATTGGCAACTTTACTGATAAGTTAATTTGATAGACACAAATACATTGGTGATGAAAAACTAGGCTCAAAAGTAAATCTAGTAATGAAAATGAATGGATGAATTAGGACCGCTCTCTTGAGATCTTGCTAACAAATGATCAAGCTCTTATTTGATTGCATAATTATCATCATAGAACTTATTATGGTAATGGATGATGAACACCAAGATATGAAATAGACCATGGTGTGATTTGCTATTCCTTGCAAAAATAGACACATGACAAACAAGGAGTGTCATGATGTAGACTAGTAACCACAAAATTTTATTAGAACATGTGAGGAAATGACCACATTAAAGCATGTTGATCTTGGCACAAGAAAGCATTAGATTTAGCTTTATCTTGCATAGGATGTTTTGATTATTCCAAATGGAAATTCGATCACACACAAGGAACCAATTTTCCACAGTCATATTGCCAAGACAAACAACAAACAAAAATCAAAGAAGTAAAGGTCATGGTCCAACATTGCTCCTCTAAATCCATCTTGGGGCATCCTTGAGGCATATAGTAACATGATTGAAGAAAAACCAATAAAAAGATAAGACAAACTAGACCAAAAGAGTCAACATCCATTCAGATCATTTGCCAATGATTGCTTGTATGATCAGGTTTTGAATAATGATAGTGTATGGTTTCAAAAATGGTACACCTCGTATAAGACCAATGGTGGATTGAGTCTAGTTTCAAAGGTGCAACAACCTATACAAGACAATTAATAGGTTGGATAGCTAATTTCTAGTTTCAAAATGCGGCATTATTGTATAAGGCATTTAGTTTGGTTTTGATGATGCAACATTTTGTATAAGATTGTTTGATAGGATTGGATTGTTGATGTTTGATAGTTTGATGTTTGATTGGTACCTCTATTTAGGAAATTGATCTATAGATATTTGAAGATTGATTGGATAGTTTTCTTGTTGTTTCACAATTTGGATAATATCAATTCTCTTGTTTGATAGTTGCTTGTGTCTACTTAAAATGTCAACCTTAACAAGGGACAGTTTGTTATGATACATTTTTGGGATAGATGAAGACCTTGTTATGACAAACCCTAAGGGAATGACCTAATGCCTTGGGGGGTCATCAATGATGGAATTGCCTATGTGAAGCGTAGAGACAACGTAGTTTTACTACTTCTATTGACATAAACTTTTTTTTTGGAGCTTTGGACACTTTTTTACTTTTTTTGGATTTTGATGTTTTCTATTTCTTTTGGATTTTTTTGCTTTCTATTTTTTTTGGATTTTTATCGCTTATTCAGATGTTTTGGATTTTCTTGATGTGTTTTGAAGTGTTGAACCATGTCTAGGATCCCATTTAAGATGTAAGTCCAAGAATTGCCCCTAGTCAGGGATATGACTAATTTATTATGGACGAAGAGATGGATGGACACAAATTTATTATGGACATGAAAAGTGCAAGATGCAAAATTTCAACAATTCTTAGGCCATGAGAGGAATAAATAATATTTATTATGGGCGATATGGAGAGGGTAGATCTTATTATGGAGTGGCATGTGCATGATAGATCATGGATGGAAGTGAAAAATTAGATAGAATGATAGTAGATGATGGAGCAAATACTGACTACACATGGTACATGTTTTCTAGGTTTTCACCATGGTACTTATCTGAAGTGCCACTGAAGTATTTTTCACTATTGGATGGATTATTTCTCTTTAAATTTATTTATTTATTTTTTTCTATGTCACCAAGATGCCTTTTTTCCAACTTTTCATTATGGTAATGACCTTTTTTTTGTATTTTCGATGGGATTCTCTAAAAAATAGGTATATTACTTGCAAAGGTGCATGCTATTGATAGACTTTGGTAGTGGTTCACCTTCAAGAGTAGAGAGTTGATAAGCATTGGATCTAGATGTTGTTATGATGTAAGGACCCAACTAGCTAGGTTCATATCTAGATGACCATGTTGGATGAAAGGATATGATTTGAACAAAGGGTGTCAATGATGGATATAGAGGATAATTTATGTGGTAGACAAAGGGAGCTAGGGTATGATTCCTAATGTTCACATTACATGGTCCATCAAGCTTCACACAAAAAGGAGTTTGGGAAACTAGTGAGCTACAACATGTGAAGGGGTCACCATTGAAGGTCCATTGAGAAAAATTTCCAAGAGAGATGGAGTGATATGATGGGCGTATGGATATGGTTGGATTTGGTAGAGTGTATGGATTGGGTGAATGTGATGAAGATGGAGACTTTGGATCCACAATATCACCTTTTGATATTTTTCTTTGATCAATTCCCCTAGTTATTTTGGACAAAGGCATAATTGGAGATCAATTTTTTCTTACTTTCATTCTTGAATTTTATTTTTATCTTTGATTTGTCCAATAGCTTTTGATTTTGACTAAAGGAATTTTCTTGATCTCTCTTTCTCCATGTGTTTTCTTTTGATTTTGGATTTCCATTTGAATAAGGCACTTTCACTTTTGATTCTTGAGTTATATCCTAGTTATTTTATCGAGGTGATACTTGTTGATCCATGTTTATGAGGTGGATGAACATGGGTGAGATGGATGAGATAGATGAGGTGGCGAGAATGTGTGGTTCATAAAAAAAGTTAGCAATGCACTCAATGGATTCTACATGATTGTCCTTTTCCATGTTGTTAACATCAAATTAGGCTTGCACATCCTTAATGAGTTGACAAGAAGGCTTATTAGAGGCAATACTAGGGGATGCATACCATAATTCAAGATGGTTGAAATGAAAGGGTGATATCTCTAAAGATGGAATAGGGGGAAGAGGATTGTGAGATGGAAAGGGATGATCTTGAACATCCTCAATAGGATCATGATCAAAGAGTGGATTATCATAGATGTCATGGTCAAACATGGGATTATCATGGGATTGAAAGGATTGGGATGGAGCAGATATGGTAAGGACTAAAGGATCTTTAGGTTCTCAATAGTTTTCCATCCCATCAAAGTCATTTTTTTGCATATTCTCAAAAAGATATAGATCTGACTTAACATCATCCTTAGCGATCTAGATATTCTTAGAAACATTAAAATATTCACCTACAAGATTAGGTGATGTAGATAATTTACCAATACAAAATGAACTATCAATATGATACTCTCCATGTATGTGGTCTTGAATCTAGATTTTACATTCAAAAAGGGGAATGAATGGAGTGGAAGATTTGGATAGTGAAGAGGGATCAATGTAATGTGATGAGGTGGATGGAGAGTCATCTTGATCAATATGTACTTGTTTTTTAGTGGTTCCCTTTAGGTTACTGCAGTATGGATTAGGATCACCTACTATGCTGATTTTGGTGCCATTATATGGGAACTTGAGGCATTGGTGGTATGTGGAAGGAACAACCCTCATTGCATGAATCCATGGGCGACCAAGGAGAAGGTTATATGGTAGATCCAAATCCAAGACTTGTAATATCATGTTTTGAATAGCGGGTCTAACTCTTATAGGAAGTGTGATTATACCCTTGGATGAATGCTTGACATCATCATAAGCCTTGTTGATGATTTTCTTAGATGTATCTATACAAGCTTCAGAGAATCCCAATGTTATGACCAGTTTTAAGGTGCATTTATTTAGACCTGCTCCACTATCTACCAAGAATCATTTGATTTTTTATTTATTAGCGTATGCCTCAAGGTGTAATGGGTCATTATGATTTGGTCATTGTACATGAAGGTCTTTCTTGAAAAATGTGACATGACAGGTTATAGCTAAATTTCCTACCATGGCCTAAAATTGATTAATGTTTAGGTTGGTGGGAATTTATGTCTCTTGTAAATACTTGTCCGGAATGGCCTTATGCATAGGAGATATGCGAAGCAACTCAAGAATGGATATTTGCGCAAGAGTCTTTCCTAGATGGTCTAAAAGGTTATATTGACTCTTTGGTGGTGGATTGGAAGTGACCCCTTGCAAGGTCACTTTAGCTCTTTGGGTGGTGACAACACATTTTGAGATTTTATTGATGGTAATGGTAGTGACATGGTTATCAAATGCCTAAATGTGATTAATGGTATAGTCATATGAGACATTGGTATAATTAGCATTGTTATTGGTATTGTTTCTTGGACTAGAGGCTTTTCCCTTTCTATGGTTTTGTAGGGGATTCTTGAATATGGTATGGTCAACATTTGTCTTTCCTTGTGAATTATCCACTGATATGTCACTTTGTTCAATAAGGTTTTGGATAAGGTCTTTAAATCTCCAACATGATGATGTTTTATGTCGCATCATATGATTATACTCACAATATTCATTGGCATTCCACCAAACTAGTCTAACTAGTGTTGGTTTGTACAGTTTGATATCTTGAAGTTGAATGACATTAGATTGTGAGTTTCTTTAGGACTGATTTAATGGGTTCCCCTAAGGGTGTGTATATTCATTTTGGCATGTTTGCTAGTGAGGGACCTCTACATTGTTGATTGTTTTGGACTGCATTCGTAGTTTGGTCATGACTTGGTGTTGGGTTGTTTTGTGTGGAAAGACCTTTAATGTGAATGGTGGGTTGAACCTTGCTAACCATTTTAACATCAACTACCCCATCATTGGTGAAATTTTTATTTCTAGACCAAAAATTTCCTATCATTAGGAGTGTTTTGGTTTTCTTTGAAGATCTTGACTAGTACTTTTGCAACAAGAGCTTTCTTAATAGGGACTCCTTTTTCAATGAAATCCTCAAATATGTTGCAATAATGAATTTGAAGTTGAGTCATCAATTTTGTGTTGAGGTTTTCTACAAAGATAGAGACCAACTATTTTCTAGTATGTGACAAGGACATTTGCTAGACATAGTTTGCCACCTTTGATAAAATGATGTAACCCCCCTTCCTTTTGTTTGGTTGTACATAATTTTTCTAGGGTCATGTCACTTTCAATGTTGTAGGAAAAGTGTGTGATAAACTTGTCAGCTAGTTCATTCCATTTTTTATCCCAAGAGGAAGATGTGCGAACCACTCTAGAGCCTACCTTGAAAGGCTATGTGGAAATAATCTCATCAAGTATGTAGGCTCAAAATCAATGTTCATGCATGCAATATTAAACTCCCTTATGTTTTCTACTGGTTCTCCTTTCCCCTTATACTTGTTAAAGCTTTGAATGTTGAAGTGTGGTGGGAAAGGTGGCATGTATATGTTTCTATCAAAGGGAGAAGGACATAGTTCTTCCATTGAGTATGTTTTCTTTGTTGTACTCACTTGCATGTTTTCCATTTATTGTTGCATTGCTTGAATTTGTTGTATCAAAGATTCCATGGGTGAAGGTTGCATGTTTGGTTGACTTTGCACAAGAGGGTTGGTGTTGGCATTGAGTTTTTTGAGATGGTTGTACGATGGGTTTTGGTTTTGAAATTTGGATGTAAATGTTGGGTTCAAGTTGGTATTTTATTGCAAAGGATTTTGATTGCCTTGTTGGAAGTGAGATGTGAACATGGTATTGGTATTGGTATTGGTTTGATGTTGTGATGGAGTTGGGTTGGTATGTTGAGGTTGTGGTGTGAAGTTGGTGTTTGGAGTGATGTGTTGTTGGGATGGAGGTTGGTTGGTGTTCATGTTTGACCCAAAAGATATGTTAGTGTTTGGTGTAGTATTGGTCATTTGGGTTTTCACTCTCAATGTGACAATGTGAATCCTTCTTATTTTGCTTGGTGGGTTTGGATTTTGATTTGTGTTCTTTCTTGTTGATGGTGTGGTATTTTGGGTGGATGTTGTGCTAAATGGATTTACAAAAGTAATACCCATGGTACTAGATGATGAACCAAATGGATTACTGATAAGCATGAATCAATAATAAGTATGAATCAATAATAGCAACCACAAACTATCTAATTCAAGCTATGAATACCCTAATTGAACAATGAAGCACAAATGTACATAGAAATCTAAAAAATGAAGCATTAATACTCAATATCTATGCCATAATTGATTCATCTCCATTTCTCTTCTCTATTTTTCTTCGTTTGCTCTCAGAATAATATGCAATATATTTGTAATAAGCTTGATGTGTAGTAGCAAGATCTCAAGATAGTAATAGAAAAATATTGAAGATTGTGGTTAACCTCAAAATGAATTGAAGGCTTGCTTTTATAAAAATCCCAATTCAAATGAAGGGCTAGGATTGAGTGATGAGGTATCATGATCAATGGATGAGATTAATTGAGACAAGGATAAGGATGAATGGACCAAAACTCAAGAAAGTGGTTGAGATTTAGGGCTTGGATAAGAAGAAATTCAAAGTAAATAATAGCAATTATTTAATTTAGGAGAGGGAAAAGGAATAATAAATAATTAAAAACAATTATTTAATTATAGAAGAAAAATGGAATGTTAAAATATTAATTAATTAAAAATAATTATTTAATAGAAAAGGGGGAAATGATAAATAATTAAATAATTAAATAAATAAAATTTATTTAATTAGGGAGGGAAGAGGCTAATGAATAATTAAATAGTTAGAATAATTATATAATTGTAGAGGAAAATAAAAATAAATAATTAAATAAATACAAATTTTATTTAATTATAGAGGAAAAAAAGATAATTAGTGACATAATTTAAATAAATTTGATATTTATTTAAATTATTCAAGGAGGAATAAGGATAAAGTGAATTGATTAAATAATTAAAATTATTTAGTTTGACATTAAGAATATTAAATAATTAAAATTATTTAATTATGCAAGGAAAGAAGGCAAATTAGGAATAAAATGTTGCTTGCAGGATTGAGACATTTTTCAGTGTCTACATTTTGCCCCTCTTTGACAATGTGATTTTGAGTGTTGTGTCAAAGAATAACCCCACAAATTCAACTTAGGATATGCTCTAGTGGATACAAGATAGGATGATGCCCCCTTGGGAAAATTGACAAATTTTCAAAAAATTCTAAATTTTTTGGTAACTTTATCGATAAGCTAATTTTATAGGCACAAATGCATTAGAGATGGAAAATTAGGCTAAAACATCAACCTAGAGCTTGAATGGATGGGATGTTAGTACGGAAGAAGCTGGAAAGGATGGAAAATGAATCGACGAATTGGGATTGCTACCTTGAGGTCTTGCTACTAAATGATCATGCTTTTATTTTATTGCATAATTATCATCACAAAACTTATTATGGCAATGGATGATGAACACAAAGATATGACATAGACCAAGATGTAATATGTTATCCCTTACAAAAAAAACACACGACAGACAAGGAATGCAAAGACATGGACTACTAACCCCAAAACCTTGTTAGAACATGTGAGGAAGTAACAACAAAGCTGTTGATCCTAACAAACGAAAGCGTTAGATTTAGCTTTATCTTACATAGGATGTTTTGATTATGCCAAATGGAAATTTGATCACACACAAGGAACCAAGTTTCCCTAGTCATATTACCAAGACAAACCACAAATAGAAATCAAAGAGAAAAAGGTCATGGTCAATCATTGCTCCTTGAAATCCTTCTTAGGGCATCCTTGAGGGGCATAGTAACATGACTGAAGATAAATCAATAAAAAGATAAAAAAAAACTAGACCAACAAAGTCAACATCCATTTAGATTGTTTTTTAATGATTTTTTGCTTATATGACTAGATTCTAGATAGTGATAGCATCTAGTTTAAGGAATGGTACACCTTGTATAAGACCAATGATGGATTGAGTATGGTTTCGAGGGTGCAACAACCTATATAAGAAAATTGATAGGTTGGATAGCTAGAGTTTGGTTTTAGAGATGTAGCATGCCATATAAGACGTTTATTCTGGTTTCGACAATGCAACACTCTATATAAGACTGTTTGATAGCTGATAAGGATTGTTGTTTGTTTATTGTTTGATGTTTGATATTGGTGTTTTAATAGGTACCTGTGTTTGGGGAATTGATCTATTTGGTTTGAGGGCTAGTTGGATAGTTTGATCTATTATTGTGCAATTTGATAATCTTCATTCTCTTGTTTGATAACCTGTCAGTTTATACTCAAAGTGTCAACTCTAGCAAGGGATAGTTTATTGTGATATAGATGAAGAACTTGTTATGAAAAACCCTAAGGGACTAATCTAATGCCTTAGGGGATCATTGATGATGGCCTTGCCTATGTAAAGCATATAGACAATGTATTTTGACCACTTGGACCATGGATAATTTATTATGAAGTTGGTATGGATAATGATGGGATGACTACTTGTTATGAAAAAACTTAAAAGATTGACCTAAGCCTTAGGAGCTCATCGATGATGGCCTTTCCTATATGAAGTCGCAGAGGAAATGTAGTTTGAACACTTGGAATGATAGACTCTATTTTTTGGAGTTTTTGACACTTTTTTATGTTTTTGGAATTTGATGTTTTTTAATTTATTTTTTATTTTATTTTGATGGCTTATTTGAATGTTTTGTACTTTCCTGATGTTTTTTAAAGTACTAAACTATTTCTAGGATCCCATGTAAGACGTAAGTCTAAGAATTGCCCCCAGTTAGGTATAGGACCAACTTATTATGGACGAAGAGATGGGTGGATGAAAATTTATTATGGATATGAAAAGAGCAAGCCACAAAATGTCAATGATTCTCAAGACATGAGAGGAATGATTAAGCTTTCTTATGGGTGAGATGGAGAGGGAAGAGTTTATTATATAGTGGGATGTGCATGATAGACCATGGATTAAAGTGGAAAATCATATAGAATTATAGTAGACAATGGAGCAAAGACCAACTACACATGACATATGTTTTCCATGTTTTCACCATGGTACTTATCCAAAGTGCCACCAAATTGGTTTTCACTATTGGGAAGATTATTTCTCTTTACTATTTTTTTTATTTTTTATTTTTTGTGTCACTAAGATGTCTATTTGTTAGGTTTTCATCATGGTAATATTTTTTTTTAATATTTTTGATGGGATTCTCTGAAAGCTAGGTATAATACTTATGAAGGTGCATGTTACTGAGAGGCTCTAGTAGCGGTTCACCTAAAGAGTAGAGAGTCGATAAGTGTTAGTTTTTATAATCAGATTGTGTAAGCAGAATTTAACTCAAAAATTAAACACAAACACAGAAAATACTCTGGGAAACCCTCCACTTGAGGGAGAAAAATCCAGCAACAAAGATCTCTCTTATATATATAAAAGATGGAAAAAAATATCTTTACAATGAGGCCACACTCAAGGCCTATATTCAACACCAACTCTAGATGCAATGACAGATAATAATTTTCTCTTCCTTGATCTTCAAATCTGCACTTAGAGAAAATTCACAATCTGCTCTTGGAGAAATTCTCACTTGAATGAAGGAGAGAATCAAACTTGCTTGATGATAGAATAGATGGAAGTGACCTTGTATATATACAAATGTGAGAGAGGTTGTACCTCTTCATGTACAAGGTTGGCCATAATACAAAGAATATAATTACAAATAATAAATGTGAATTACAAGGAAGGTCATCCCTAGAGAAATTATAATGTTGCCAAGTGAAGTACCTCTTCACTTAATTATCTCAATAAAATAAATAGCCGATAGGCTATATGCAATTTTATGTCTTGACACATGGTTGGAAGAATGAGCGCAAAGTTGCTATAACATCAACACTCCCTCTCAGCTAGGGAGGAATACTTCTAGCTGTACAAGACACATCACCTCATCGTGATGTCAACCATTATGGCTACTCCCATATGTGGAAAAGGAACATATCACCTCATTGTGATATCAACCATCATGGCTACTCCCATGTATGGTATGCACAAGTGCTCATCACTCAACGTGATGTTGTCACCTCATCGTGGTGTTCACCATAGATACTCCTAAAGGGTGAAAAGCACAAGTACAAGAAAATCATCATAAAATCTCTCACGTGATGTTGTCATGGAGTCACACACATGACATCCACCATGGCTACTTCTAGAGGATGGAAACAAGGGATTTCACCTCAAATCTCTCTCACAGAGAGAAATGCATTAAACAAGGGCTTACACCTCAAATCTCTCTCACAGAGAGAAATGCATTAAATAAAATCATAAGATCACTAATACTGAGACTCCTTCTCAACTAGGGCTTCATTCTCCACAATACCAAACTTGTCTCAAAAGTACACAAACTTTACTCAAGCAAGAGGCTTGGTGAGAATGTCTGTTGTCTGCTCATCAGTGTTGATATACTTCAACTAGATTGCTTTCCTCAATACCATATCTTTGATATAATGGTATTTGATCTCAACATGTTTATTTCTATCATGAAACACTGGATTGATAGAAAGCTTCACACAACTTTGATTATCACAATGAATGATAGTCGGCTCCAATGATTGTCCAAATAATCCTGCAAGGAGCTTCCAAATACACACTGCTTCTCGAGCTGCCACACAAGCTGCAATATACTCGGCCTCTATGATGCTTAGTGCCACTAAATAATACTTCTTGCTACACCAGGAGATCGTCATAGACCCCAAACTGAAACAACATCCAAAGGTGCTCTTCCGATTAGTGACACACCCTACCCAATCAGAATCAGTATATCCATGTAGCTCCAAGTCCACATTAGAAGAATACCTCAAGCCATATCCAACTATGCCACGCAAGTATCTTAGGATATGCTTCGCTGCAACTAGATGTATTTTCCTTGGTTCACACATGAACTGACTAAGTGCACTCATTGCATAGCAAAAATCTGGTCTAGTATTGACTAGATACATCAATGATCTAATCAACTACCTATACATAGTAGGATCCACCAGATCTAAACTAGCTTCAGCCTCCTTAAGCTTCTAAAATTTTGTCTCCATAGGTGTGGACATGGATTTGCAATCCATCGTACCAAATCTCTTCAAAATGTCAATGGTATACTTCCCTTGACTCAGAATGAACTCATTAGGCTTCTACCATACTTCTAAGCCAAGAAAGTGGTGCATGAGACCAACATCCTTCATTTCAAATTTAGAAGCTATCTCCTTCTTGCATTTGATAATGAGGTGATCTTCTCTAGTAAGAATTAGATCAACATATAGAACCAAGATTGATGCTTCACCATCAATTACCTTGAAGTAAGGGTTTGAATCAACATCATTCTTGGAGAAGCCCAACCTTGACAAGTAACGATCAACACTTTCGTACCAAGCACAAGGAGCCTGCTTAAGGCTGTACAAATCCTTCTTCCGCCTACAAACATGAGACTCCTTCCCATGAACCTCAAATCCATCAAGTTGCTCAATATATATCTCTTCCTCTATCATACTATTCAGAAATGTTGCCTTCACGTCCATCTGGTGTATCTTCCATCCTTTAGATGTTGCAATAGCAATGATAGTCCTAATGGATGTGTAACAAGCAACAAGAGAAAAGGTTTCCTCATAGTCTACTCCCTCTTTTTGAGAGAATCCTCTAGCCACAAACCTATCTTTGTACTTCTCAATGCTCCCATTAGCCGCATGTTTGATTTTGAAGAGCCACTTAGAAGATACAACAGATTTACCTTTAGGTCTAGGTACAATGTCCCAAACATCATTCTTGAGGATGGATTGATACTCCTTAGTCATAGTATCTTTCCAAACTTGCTGACTAGTAGCTTCCTCAATGCTAGAAGGGTTTGACTCAATGATTTGACTCATCAAGGAAGCATAGCTTGAAAAATTATGAGGTCTCTTGCTTTCTCTGAATGTTCCTCTTGGGGCTGCAAAGCTTTCTGTCTCCTACATTGTTTGCCTTGCCCAAAGAGGTCTCTTACAACCAATCACAATGTATGTAGGTCCATCAGTAGGTTCCAATGGCTCAACTGGATCATCATCTTCTTTAGGATTAGTAGCCTACCTCTGAATCTTAGGAGTATGGTTAACTTCCATATCCTGAGGAGACTCTTGGTCTTCATTATCTATCTCCATGTGGATGCCCTTAGATCCCTTGAATGCAACATCTTCTTTAAATGTAACATCCCTATTGATCTCAATCAATTTATGACCTAGAATGTACACTTTGTAGGCTTTTGAAGATTCACTGTAGCCCACAAATATTCCCTTCTTGCCAGATGGTTCCAAAATTTTCCTCTTATCTTTAGGTACATGAACATACACTAGACAACCAAATATCCTCAAATTACTTACTTTCAGCTTCACCCCTATGAATGCTTCTTTGGGAGTCATGTTCTCCAAAATTCGATGAGGGCTTCTATTTTGAACATACACAACTATCCTAAATGCTTCATCCCAAACGAAGGTTTGCAGATCTTGATCATGAATCATGGCTCTAGCTGCTTCTACAATAGATCTGTTATTCCTTTCTGTAACAACATTTTGTTGTGGATTGTAGGGAACACAAAACTCCCTCTTAATTCCTTCCTCAACACAAAAGTTATGAAAACTTCCAAAGATGTATTCTCCTCCATTGTCAGATCTTAGAACTTTGATCCTCTTCCCAGAAAATTTCTCTACCTAAGCTTTAAATTCCTTGAATCTCTCTAGTACTTCATCATATTCTTTAGTCTCTAAGAAATAAATCCAAGTCTTTCTAGAGTAGTCATCAATAAAGATTACACAATAGAAGAAACCACTCAAAGAAGCAATAGACATTAGACCACATAAATCATAATGAATAAGATCTACTTTCACTACTATGAAATGAACCTTTAGTATTCTTACCTAAAGCACATCCTCAATAGGTACCTTCATGCTCATTGTTGAATTTAGGAAGGCCCGTGACCATCTTCCCCATGGTTGGTAGTGCTCGAAAGTGAAGGTGAGCAAGTCTTCTATGCCAAAGTTCACACGAACTTGAAGAATCATGCAAAAACGCCTGAAGTGGATGAGTGCAAAGTCTATAGAGGCACTCATGAAGAAATCCAATCACCTGAGAAGTCTTGATGCTTGAGTTCTTCGTCCATGCAAGAATTTTTCCTTCATATAATGCAACTTGATATTCCTTGTCCTCCAAGGCTGAAATAGAGACAAGGTTCCACTTGATACCCAAAATAAATAGGAAATTACTCAACTGTAAGGAAATTTCAAAATCACGTGAAGAGAGGAGGTCCCAACACCTTTCACGGAATAACTTGCATCATCACCAATGATGAATTGAATGTTAGCATCTCTCTCCACCAAATTAGATAGATGTTCTCTAAAACCAGTGATGTGGCGAGAGGCACCACTATTAGTCAACCAAGTGTTGATGTCGATAGACACATTGCTTGACAAAGCAGAATAGAATATAAATTTGCTTGAATCCTTTTGCAAAGAGATCCCACCCACATCTGCAAATGAAGCCTACTACTTAGGTCTGGTTGGACAATCCTTAGCATAGTGACCAAACTTGTCACATCTAAAACATTGAATGCGAGATAGATCCTTCTTCTTCTTAAATGCAGGAGCACCATCAGATCTTTGATCTCTATTCCTCTTGAAGTAGCCTTTCTTGCCTTCTTTTCCTTTATTCTTTGAGGATTGAGTGGCAAGAACATGAATGTCTTCATTTGTAGAGCTTTGACCAATGCCTCTCATAGCCAACCTTGATTCTTCTTGAATAAAATATGCTCTCAACCAATCAAACTTAGGAAGTTTTGATCTCGCACTAATTCCTTGGATGAATGACTCCCAAGATGGAGGAAGACCATTGAGAACTAACATATTCAAATCCTTGCTATCAACAATATGCTCAATGGTAGAGAGTTGATCTCTCAACTCAATGATCTTCATGAAATATGAGATGACAAATTCTCCTTTCGCCATATTGATATGATGAAGTTGTTGCTTTAATGTGAGAGCTCGACTTGTGTTTTTGTTCTCATACATATCCTCCAAATTCTTGAACATATCTCTTTTTGTCTTCAACTTGGAGATGATTGTCACAATGTGATATTTCATGGAATCAACCAACACCATTTTTGCCTCAGTGCCATTCCTCTTCCATTGAGGCTTCTCATTCTCATCAGAAGGTTCAAGAACTTCACCCTCCATGAACTCTGCTAACTCATTTTCTTCCAATGCTAGCATGACTCTAAACTTCCAAGATGTGAAGTTTGAAGCACCTTCAAGTCTATCTTCAATCTTCAGCCCATTCACCATCTTGACAATAAGATCGATACAAGAGAATGAGAATAAGAGAGGATGATAGTGTTTCTATATAAATATGATCACAATCCTCTTAAACCCACTTTGATACCATGTTAGTTTTTATAATTAGATTATTAAAGCAAAATTTAACTTAAAAATTAGACACATAAACACAAAAAATACTCTGGGAAAACCCTCCACTTGAAAGAGAAAAACCCAACAACAAAGATCTCTCTTATATATATAAAAGATGGCAACAAATCTCTGTACAATGAGGCCATACTCAAGACCTATATTCAACACCAAATCTATATGTAATGACAGATAATAATATGCTCTTCCTTGATCTTCAAATCTGCACTTAGAGAAAATTCACAATCTACTCTTGGAGAAATTTTCACTTGAATGACGGAGAGAATCAAAATTTCTTGATGATAGAATAGATGGAAGTGACCTTGTATATATAAAAATGTGAGAGAGGTCGTACCTCTTCATGTAAAAGGTCGGCCATAATACAAAGAATATAATTACAAATAATAAATGTGAATTACAAGGAAGGTTGACCCAAGAGAAATTATAATGTTGCCAAGTGAAGCACCTCTTCACTTAATTATCTCAATAAAATAAATAGCCTGAAGCTGCTATAACATCAACAATAAACACTGGATCTATATGCTACTGTTAAGATACAATGACCCAACTAGTTAGGTTCATATCTAGATAACCATGCTAGATGAAAGGATATGATTTGAATGAAGAGTGTGAATGATGGATACAAAGGATGATTCATGTGGTGGATGAAGGGAGCTACGATATGATTCTTAACATGCACACTACATAGGCTATCAGACTTCACACAAAAAAGAGTTTGGGCAACCAATGAGCTACAACATGTGAAGGGGTCTCCATTGAAGGTCCATAGAGAAACATCGCTAAGAGAGATGAAGTGATATGATGGGCATGTGGATATGGGATTGCAAAAGTCAGGTTGAGTTAGGAATTAGATGGGTTAGTTAACCAATTAGAGTGAGAAATCAATGGTCATGATTTACTCATTTGAAAATGGGCGAGGATAATTAATTAATTAAATATTAATTAATATTGGAGATGAACGTGCAAGTTGCTTTTGAATTTTAACAAATAAAGATTTTTTTTTTGAACATGTTGAGTGATTTTGAATATTTGATTTAATTATTCAAATTTAGAGAAGGGAAAGAGGTTTAATTAAGTTATTAATGATAAAAATTTAATTGATTTAGATGAATAAGGTGTATTAGTGACATAATTAAATAACTTGTGTTTATTTAATTAATCATAAGGAATGAAGTTAGATTAAGTATATGTATTAAATAAATGAGATTTATTTAATTAGTCAGAAATGACGATTGATGAAGCATTAATTAAATAATGTTAAATCACTTAATTGATAGATAAATATAAAATTTGATAATAATTAAATAATAATGTAATATTTAATCATTTAGGGAAGAAGGGCGAAAGTCAAATAGTGTTGTTCCACAGTCATGACAATTTAGGGTATCTATAAACACTTTGGATTCACAAACTCACCTTTTGAAAATTTTCTTTGATGAATGCCCCTAATTATTTTGGACAAAGGCATAATTAGAGATTAATTTTTTCTTACTTTCATTCTTGAATTTTATTTGTATCTTTGTTTGTCCAATAGCTTTTGATTTTGACTAAAGGACTTTTCTTGATCTCTCTTTCTCTATGTGATTTCTTTTGATTTTGGATCTCCATTTGGGAAAGGAACTTTCACTTTTGATTCTTGAGTTATATCCTTGTTATTTTCTTGAGGTGATACTTGTTAATCCATGTTTATGAGATGGATGAACATAGATGAGATGGATGAGATAGATGAGGTGGAGAGAATGCGTAGTTGATAAAAAAGGTTGGCAATGCACTCAATGGATACTACATGACTATCCTATCGACACTATTAACATCAAAAGAGTCTTTCACATCCTTAATGATTTGGAAAGAAGGATCAACACAAGTAATAGTAGGTTATGCATACCCTAACTCAAGATGGTCAAAATGGAAGGGTGATAGATCACAAGATGGAATAGGGGAAGGAGGATCATGAGATTGAAAGGGATGATCTTGAATATCCTCAATAGGATCATGACCAAATATTGGATTATCATAAATTCATGATAAAAAATGGGATTATCATAGGCCTCAAAGGATTGGGATGGAGCAAATATGGTAAGGAATAAATGATCTTCAAGTTCCCAAAATTTTTCCATCCCATCATGGTCATCTGTTTGCATATTCTTACAAAGATATGGAGCTGAATTGACAACATCCTTAGGAGTCTGTATATTGTTAGTAGCATTAACAACTTCACATGCAAGCTTAGGTGATGCAGATAGCTTCCCAATACAAAATGAACTATCAAGACGATACTCTCCATGTCCTTGGTCCTATATTCTTACTTTAGGAAGGGGAATGGATAGAGTGGAAGATGAAAATAATGAAGAGGGATCGATGTAACATGATGAGGTGGATAGGGAGGCTTCCCAATTGATAGGTACTTGATGTTTAGTGTTCCATTTCAAATTTCTACAATATTGGAAGGGATTGAGATCGCCTAAGATAGTAATTTTGGTATCGTTGTGTGGAAACTTAAGGAATTGATTATATGTGGAAGGTATAGCCCTCATGGCATGAATCCATGGACAACCAAGGAGAAAATTGTATGGTAAGTCTAGATCCAATACTTAGAATATCGTGTTTTGAATAGCAGGTCCAACTCTTATAGTAAGTGTGATTATACCCTTGGATGAATGCTCAACACCATCATAAGCCTTGATAATGATTTTCTTAGACTCATCTATACAAGATTCAAAGAATCCCAATGTTATGACCAATTTTAAGGTGCATATATTTAGACCTGCTCCATCGTCTACCAAGACTCATTTGATTTTGTGTTTATTAATGTATACCTCAAGGTGCAATGGTTCGTTATGGTTTGTTCTAGTGCTTGGAAAATCTTTCTTGGAAAATATGACATGATGGGTGGTAGCTAAGTATCCTACCATGGCCTGAAATTGGTTAACATTTAGGTCGATGGGAACATATGTCTCTTGCAAAGCCCTGTCTAGAATGGCCTTATGCTTAGGGGATAAACAAAGTAACTCAAGAATGGATATTTTTGTAGGAGTCCTTCCTAGATGGTCTAAGAGATTATATTAAGTCTTCAGTGGAAGATTAGAAGTGAACCCATTGCAAGGTCACTTTGGTTCTATGAGTGGTAAAGACACGTTCTTAATTTTTATTGATGGTAATAGTAGCGACATGGTTATCAAAGGCCTGAATGTGATTGCCATATAGTCATATGAAACATTGGTATAATTAGCATTTTTATTGGTATTGTTCCCTAAACTAGAGGATTTTCCTTTCCCATGGTCTTGTAGGGGATTCTTGAATATGGTATGGTCAACATTTGTTTTTCCTTGTGAATCATCCATTGATATGTCACCTTGTTCAATGAGGTCCTGGATAAGGTCTTTAAGTCTCAAACATGATGATGCTTTGTGTCCCTTCATACAATGGTACTCACAATATTCATTATCATTCCACCAAATTGGTTTTACTAGTGGTGGTTCATATGGTTTGATATCTATAAGTTGAATGACATTGGATTGTAAGAGTTTCTTTAGGACTAATTCAACGGGTTCCCCTAAGGGTGTGTATGTTCGTTTTGGCATGTTTGCTCGTGAGAGACCTCTACATTGTTGATTATTTTGGACCATGTTTTTCATTTGGTCATGACTTGGTGTTGGATTTTTTTGTGTGGAAGGAACTTTAAGATGAATGGTGGGGTGAACCTTGTTAACCATTTTAACATTGACTACCCTATCATTGGTGACATTTTTGTTTCTAGACCAAAAATTTCCTTTGTCATAGGAGTGTTTTGGTTTTCTTTGAAGATCTTGGCTAGTCGTTTTACAATAAAATATTTCTCAATAGAGACTCCCTTTTCAATGACATCCACAAATGCGCTGCAATAATGGATTTGAAGTTGAATCATCAATTATGTGTTGAGGTTTTCTACAAAGATAGGGACCAACTATTTTTCTACTATGTGACAAGGACATTTGTTGGAAATAGTTTTCCACCTTTGATAAAATGATATAAGTGACTCCCCTTCCTTTTGTTTGGTTGTACATAATTTTTCTAGGGTCATGTCACCTCAATGTTATAGGAAGAGTGTGTCATAAATTGGCCAGCTAGTTTGTTCCATGTTCTTATCCTAGGAGGAAGATGTATAGTCATAGTCCATAAGGAAACTGAAAGTTTGATGTATAGATATTTCCCCAAAAAATTTGATCTAAAAATTGCAATGTTTCAAGCCATAGATGCAATGTAGGGCTAGTTAATTGTGGTTTAGGACTGGTCAATTACATCACACATGCAAATGTAGCTTTCTAGCTTCCTAAGACTTCTAAAAATTGTAGTGTGCTATTTAACAATTGTGGTGTTCTACTTTTTGGCCCTAATTTGATGTTTTCTATGTTATTTTCCATTTTTGGAAAGTTTATATGTGATCATAAAATACATCAAACACTTGAAAAATAGATTTGGCTGATTTTGAATCTTTGACTTTGTGGTAAGCAAATATGTTTACAAGTTTTATTCCACAAAACTCACATGGCCTTGGTTCGCAAATGATACAAGCAAGCACAACCTAAGGAATAATAGGGTTTATTTAATAAAGTGGACTTAACTCACCTTTGAAAGAGTGATTTTAAATCTTTATCCAAGGAGTGGGTGAATAGGGTATACCAAGGTCATGTACTACCTTGATACCCTTGGCCTTGAAAGAGTGTAAACTCTAGAAAGACACCTTACACCTCAACCATGGAAAAACGTGGTAAGTAGCTTCAGGGTGCAATCCACATCCCTTGCACCACAATAATAGATGGCCAAAAAAGTCTTGGTCTCTAAAACAAGAAGTTTCTAATGACTCAATAAACACCAAAGGTATACTTTAGATGTGAGACACCAAAGTCTCTAGCAAACCTACGTGTGGTCTATACACCCACATCAAAATTGATGTGCAAGGTATAACATCCCCACATAGTGCTACTAACTTTCACCTTCACACCTTTAATATAGCTCACCTAAACACATGCTTTGAGTTCATCCCCTTGAGTTCTCCATTAGGATGTGTCTCAAAGGAAGGCCTCTCAAAAGAGATTGCCATGTGTTTCTCTTACACCCAAGATCACACAAAGCACAATGGGAGAGGATACACACTCACCAATCTTGGGATTTAACACAACGTGCAAGCACATAAGACACAAAAGATACTTGCTTTTTTTGAGAACCAATTGTTCTCAAAGTTCCTAATTTAGAAATCACAAACACACAATGGAACCCTGCAAGAAATTAGATTAGTAGTTTAGATCAAAATTTCTTCTCCCAATGATTTCTATAAGCTATAAATCAGATATCTATAAATCAGATATTAGAAACACAAAAAATGTGTACCCTAATGATTACACAAAAGTACAAAATGAAAAACTCTGATTTGTACCCTCTTTTTACTACGATAGTCAATTGTGGCATATATATGCTCAAATGTGTAATAGTAATTTGTTATAGGAATAGACAATTATAGCATATGGGATTGTGATTGTGGTGAATAGAAAATTAACTATGACATACAAATAAATGATTGCAATGTTCTGGGTAACGATTGTGGCACAAAAAATTAAAGCTACAAAAAAACAAAGATGTAGCAAAAAATAGAAAAATTGATGAGGCAAATGATATAAGAAAACTATTAGAATGTTAGAATGATAACCAACAACTAAGAATATGATCTAAAATAGTAATGATTGGAGAAAATTTATTTTTGTAAAATGCAATAAGATGCACTGTAATGGGTGATGATTGTGGTGCAAAAAAATTTGTATGCATTGCATCGTACAATGGTTGCAGTGTATGAAGGCTCAATTGTGTTATTTTGTAGATCAATTGTGCCAGACTCTTGAAAATCAAAATTTCTATAAAATTTTGAAAAATTTGGTTAGTTCACGTCAGGTTCACCAAATTTAGATTGAGGTAATTTTGAGATAATAAGCATGAATCAATAATAGCAACCACAAACTATCTAATTCAAGCTATGAAGACCCTAATCCAACAATGAAGCACAAATGTACATAGAAATAAAAATAAAAAATCAATAATGCTCAATCTCTATGCCATAACTGATTCATCTCCATTGATCTTCTCCATTTTTCTTTGTTTTTTCTTAGAATAATATGCAATATATATGCAATAAGATTGATGTGTAGTAGCAAGATCTCAAGATAGTGATAGAAAAATATTGAAGATTGTGGTTAGCCTCAAAATGAATTGAAGGCTTTTTTTTATAGAAATTACAATTCAAATGAATGGATAGGATTGAGTGATGAGGTATAGTGATCAACAAATGAGATTAATTGAGACAAGGATAAGGATGAATGGATCATAACTTGAGAAAGTGGTTGAGATTTAAAACTTGGCTAAGAAGAAATTCAAATTAAATAGTAGTAATTATTTAATTTAGGAGTGGGAAAATGAATAATTAAATAATTTAAAATGATATTTAATTATAAAAGAAAAATTGAGTGTTAAAATATTAAATAATTAAAAAATATATATTTAATAAAAAAAGGGGAAATGAATAAAACTATTAAATAAATAAAATTTATTTAATTAGATAGGGAAGAGGCTAATGAATAATTAAATAATTAAAATAATTATTTAATTATATTGGAAAATGGAAATAAATAAGAATTTATTTAATTATAAAGGGAAATGATAAATTAGTGATGTAATTAAAATAAAATTGATATTCATTTAAATTAATCAAAAGAGGAATAAGGATAAAGTGAATTAATTAAACAATTAAAAATTATTTGATTAATAGAGGGATTATGACATTATGAATAATTAAATAATTAAAATTATTTAATTATGTAAGGAAAGAAGGTGAATTGGTGATAAAATGTTGTTTGTAGGCTTGGGACAATTTTCAGTGTCTACAATTATCGCTAAGAGCAAAGTGCCATACTAATGCAAGAGTATCCTTGGCCCAACATCAATCTTGTATTAACTAAAAATATACTATGTTATTTTATTAATTTATTTCACTTTTAGGTTTCTACGTATGTGTTTTGAGATAGAGTTTATAATTTCTTAAATGTTCTTTCTTATGCCCTAAGATGGTACAACATTAATGCAAAGAGATATAATTGTATCAATCTTACCACACTTTTTATTGAAGGTTCTTGTAAATTATTCTCCTCATAGTGATATTCTACATTGTGCAATAAAAACTTGAGTACATAATTCTTCATCAATAATTTTTTAGGACTTATTCATTCATTACTATATTTTACACTATTTATTCTCTCAATTATTGCAATCCTATTAGAGTGAAGGTTCATTCAAGGAGAAGACATCCTTGATGGTAGTTATTTTTATATATACAAATTCAAATAAATTTTATGCCAAGTCATGGGACTATAGAGGGTTTATCCAATAGTAATACCTTAGTGATTAAAAGGATGAAGAGAAGTGAGGAGAAAGAGGAAGAGTATAAAGAAAATCATTGATCATCAATTATGGATAGGAGACTCTATTGCAAGCCATTTCAAAGACTAGAAGAGACATGAATATCAGGGTATTAATTTTATAGACCGTTGCATCAAAAATAATTTATTGATTGGATAATTGAGGCATAATTCTTTAAATTCAAAACTCTCAAGCCCAAAAAAAATTAAAATTAACTAAACCAACTTCAAAGGGCATGCCATGTTACTATGGAAGGATTCATAGTAGTACAAAGAAATATTTGGCTAGGATAAAAACTTCCATTAGAATAGAACGGTTTTCATGTTGAAAGGAAAGTTCTTATTGATGGATTTCTAATTGGACCTTCTAAAGAATTAGTAAAAAAAATTATATTTAAAGGGAAATATAAAAGATTGTACCAATGAATTAGGGGTCAATCAAGATGAAATAATTTTAATGCTAAATTTTTTTGACACATAAGAGTTGGCACCCAGGGGGGTATATCAGGTAAAGATTGAAACTCAAGCCTTGCCCAATAATTGGTAGAACCAACTATCCAAATAGAATTGAAATCCAATATCAATAGACTATATGTCTAGTTATAATTGATTGGATATATGGTTGGTATTAAAAATTCACTTTGATCAATATGGCTAACAAATTTATACAATTAATTTAAAATAAAAATGATTTTTAAAAGGAAAATGTCTACTTTGAAAACTAATTTATATAATTTCTTATGATTATACAAACATGATTTTGACAAAATTAAAATAGTATAATTTCTAGTCCTTTTAATAACTTAAAAAATCTATTTATATATATATGTATGTATACATGTGTATAGGTTGGTCATACACATGCATATTTTAACCTCCATCAATTTTTTTAAAAAAAATTTACACCTTTTAATTAACCAACTTTTATCATCTATGTATTATAATAAAATACATATTTAAAAACTAGAAACAAAATCCTACATTTTATACATCTAACTCTAATTTTAAAGAAAATAAATTCCATTTTTTGGCTATTTGAATAGACCCTCATTACCTTGCACTTATTATAATTTTATAATTGGACCATAATATCTAGACACCATAATTCAAATAAGGAGAATTAGCATAGTATGTTAATAATCTTGTGCTTACCATCCAACAAGAAATGAGTATGTTGAGACTCTATTCCATCAAAGAATATTACCATCACATCCTAACAACCAAGGATAAACTTAGTCAAAGGTAGAAAAATAATTATAGAGGGAATGTAAAATTTGGAAGAAGATGTAGATCAACTATTGAGAAATCTTAGTAGGGAAAAGAAAAGGGATGAACCCTTCCAAGGATGAACTAAAACTTATAGAATAATATTATATCATATTTTTTTTAGAATAGACAACAAGGCCACTATGTCATAGAATATCATCATACAAAGTTTGTTGGTAATAGAAGGAAAGATATTGGCAACAAATATATGTTGAGATCATACAATTTGATAAGGTCTCCCCAATTTAATAGAGAATTAATGCAATTTTAGGAAATATTTACATGATGATGATATCAAGAGAGGTACTTAGTGACTGTGACTGTGTAACTATCCTATCAAGTGTCCCTTAGTTCCTTGTAATATACTTTCTTCTCCTTAAAATGTGGATATTGTAGATCACTCTATAGAATGATAATTTTAATGAAGATCCTATATAGGTTAGGCTTATAGGATTTCCCCTAAGGTTTTGAGATATTGAATTATTGGTAGGGATAGAAAAACCATTCACTATCTTATTTATATCAACTTAGTTACTAAAGAAAGGAAAATTTTAGTCTATGCTAGATTCTATGTCAATGTTCCACTCAGTAAACCCCTACAAACTTCCATCAAGATAAAATACAAATATGGTGGATGGTTTAAGAGATAATCTATTAAATTTTATGGATATCTGTGAGAGTTGAAAGAAAGTGGGTCATCCAGGTAGGGCATGTCTATTGTAGAAAAATAAATAAAGTTGAGAAAATAAAATAGATTATGGTTAATTTAACTAGGGAAATTGTTGTTTGGAGCTTATAATGTTTATTTGAAGTTGAGATTACTCTTGATTTTATGGATTTTAAATATCATGTCTTGTTAGTTTAAATGGAATATTCAAATAGTGGAGGGAGAATTAATTTTGGATAACAGTAACCACATAGAAATATTTTTCACCAATCAAGATAATAATAGAAGCTAGATTTTTTCTAATACATATGCTCCTAATTCTTGTTCATAGAGAAAAGTTTTGTGAACTTAGCTATTATATTTTAAGATTTCCTATAGATAGGTGGACTTGATGGCAGTACCTGGGAATTTAATTTCTCCTTATCCCCTATATAAGGAAGGGGGCTCTATATTACTTGGATAACATGGATGACCTAGTTGCTTTCCTATCAAAGAATGATCTAGTGGATTTTAAACTCAAAGTCTCTAGGTTCACATGGACCAATACAAGATTGTTGGATAATCTTATTCAAGTCACACTATATAGACTCCACTTATATTTAGGTTAGATAGTAAAAAAATGCAAAGTTTCTTTCCTCTTTTCCTACCACAATATTTTAATTCTTCATATATGAAAGAAGGTGACATAATATAATCATCTATTTAGATTTAAGAAATATGGCCACAATACCTAGGGTTGTGAAGGAAAACCAATGAATTGTGGAAGAAATAATTACAAGGGTCTAAAATTATTAATTTCATGTAAATGTCATAGAATATAAAATTTGATTTGGAGAAATAGAAGAAAGAAACATTTTAACAATATTTTTGAGCAAAAAAGGAAGATTACTAGTGAATTGTAGACTATTGAGGATGTTATTGGACTTTTCCCCAAAGTGAAATAAATTTATTGTTTCATGAAATAACCATTTAAAATTAAAATGGATATAGTAGCATATGATAAAGGATATTAAGCTCATTTAGTTAAAATATGAATTAATTAAGAGTATTTATATAAAATATTTTTAAAAAATGAATAATAATTATATTTATTTACATAATTATTAAAAGGTAAGCTTTGTGAAAGGTTTTGATGGTTTTGAAACCACCTATTAAGGATTATATAAATTATTTAAGTGATATTTGGAAAGGGACACATAGAGCGTGTCCAAATTGAGGTATAAAGTATACTTGAGATTGTCACAACTAGGGCTTGTTGAGTGATTACTCTCGAGCATGCTATTTTGTACATGTTGAGTAATTACTTTGAGGAATTCTATATTGTTCATATTGAGTAATTCCTTTAAATTATGGTGTTTTTTGAATAATAACTATTTCCTCTTGGACAATGTCATAGTTATGAGGGCCGAGACCACTAAAATATTCCTAGGGTGAGAGTGACCTTTCCTAGTGCTTTGATTCATATATGAATTTAATTATTATTATTCAAAGACATTTATAATTATAAATAAATGAGATGAAATTTATTTAATCAAATTCTCAAAATATGTTATTCATTTTCCTTTGATAGTAATCACATTATGAGATGTAAATTTATATATTAATGATGGTGATTTTGATAAACAACCATGTTTGCACTTTTCTTCTAAATTATAGATATACTTTGTAATGCTTAAACCTAAATAATAATAAATCCACTAACATAAAAAATTTAAATCTAATATATTATATCTATATAATTTTATACTCAAGAAAAGTAGCATTACATTTTGGTATTAGAGCTGCAATTGGCTTTTTATATTTTTTTATTGTTAAACTTGCTCTTTTTTCTTTATGTCCTAATATATAGAAATAAGACCACAAGGATAAGTACACAAGATCAATTTAACCAAAATTATAATAAGTTGATATTTAGTTTAGATTAGGCCTTAAAGGGTGTTATAATTACATTTATTTCTAGTAACAAGACCTAGAGTCAAATATAAAGGATGAATTTATATCCTCATCAAAGTTTCCTTAAATAACTAAATTTTATTTTATTTAAAAGGAAACTAGTGTGAGTAGTTGAGTTAATCCATTTGTTGGTGATATGATTTGTAGAACCCAAATCCATCTAGCATGATAATCTCCCATGTGCTAGGGGTGTCAAACTTAGGAAGAATATTGTGAACCTATGTTTAGGTCATGTAGGTTAGGACCAATTATTGATGTGGGTAAGACCACCTTTATTTCTGGATATGCAAGACCAAGGGGGTTTTTCTAAGGTGTTGGAACATATATCACCACATAAATTAAACATTCACCCTGACATAAACCATATCCATTGCATAGTGCACCCTATTATGGTTGTCACTTCATGCATATATATTGGTTTAAGAGACTTGAGCTTAAGAATCTTATTAAAAAAATGACTTGCAAAACAAGTATCAATGAACATGTTTTATAATACTTTTTGAAGTGTTATATACATTCAGACATGAAATTTGAAACACATAAACAAATAAAAAAGATGTTTGAATTTATGTATTTTGAGTCTAGAAGGGATGATTAGAGAATGAGTTAGTAACAAGCCAATGCATTTATCTAGTTGGGAAAAGAAATATTTCGATCCACTCAAACATGTAATCATTGAAATCAAGATGATACCTTAATCAAGATATCACAAAATAATATTCCCTTCAAAATGCACAAGAAAACTAGGATCTACACATATATTTTTTTAAATTGATATTTG
This sequence comes from Sequoia sempervirens, assembly GCA_007258455.2. NCBI lineage: Eukaryota > Viridiplantae > Streptophyta > Pinopsida > Cupressales > Cupressaceae > Sequoia > Sequoia sempervirens. Next base: position 39,448 of record VDFB02353106.1, read on the forward strand.
ATTACTAAAATAAAGTGTCTGGTTAAATAAAATATGTATGTGACCAAGCTGGTCACATTGAATATATCAACCCAACTAGGATACCAAGCAAAATATATATAGCATACAAAACTTGCCAATCATAGTTTTAGTAAAGATACATAATATATCAAAAAAAACTTTCAAATTTTAGTTTTAAATCATTACATAACATTAATTGTCCTTACTAGGGACATTCTTACTTAGTTTGAATGAATCAAACATAGGAAAATCTCTAATTGGTGGTGAGATAAGCTGCCAACTAGGAGTGTCAAAATTTTGATGGGTTATTCCCAGGTCCCTTACTATTGCATCCCTCTGAATCTCATATTATTGAAGTTTGGAGTACTTGTTCTAAAAATCAATGTGTTCTTTCTAGAACATAGGATTAATCTGTCTCAAATATTGGGGCTAGTAGTCCGCCTCTTGTATATATTCTTTGAATAGTGGTGTTGCTTCATCCTCCAAGATCTTTAGAAACCTATCTGAAGGAATTTTTAGTGTAAAGGTTACCTAGTCAACAATCAAAAGGTATAAGAGTCTACAATTAGACTTAGTAGGAACCCTCTCTTCATATATGGTATGAGTGTTCACTCCCTCTTTTCCACAAGAACAATAAAACTTTAGTAGGTAAAACATACCAAAACAAGTTGGACTCAACATTAAGACCTTTCACATGACCAAACATAATTTCAAACCATGTGACATTATTTCTATAGTCCCACCCAAGAACATTACCCATGAATTTTGTCCGAAGAATAGCAAAAAACTGACATTTAAAAAAAATATGATCAATATCTTCAACAATTACACACCAAAAATATCAAAGGACTAGGACCAATAGCTAATTTTTCATTAACAACCACCTAAAACAACATTTTTTTGGTTCAACTCTGCTAGACCAACAAACTTTGATAATATTTGACCAGTCTTTTTTCCCCAAGTTAATGTTCCAAGACTAATTAACATGGTCAAGTACCTCTTGGGAGTGGGTAAGAATTTTGTAGAGACCAATAGACTTGACATATAATAGTGGAGTGTCATTAGTCTAGGTGAAGTGATCAAAATCATCTTCCTTTTTCTAGTTTCAACCAAAAATTGTAAAAAAAATATTTTATTAACAATAGAGAAAATGAAATATCTTGTAAGTGTTGCCATCAATGACAAAGTGGGAGATTGTTGGAAAATATTCTATTAGTGTGTTATCATTGATGTCAACCTATGTCCTAATACATGCACTTGTATGTTCATTTCAAAGTGATTTGAGTGATGTTCATGATGAAAGAATTCACATGGGGTATGAAGAGAAATGCATAAGTCTCCTAACCATTAAAGGCACAAAGGTTGGCACTACAAGAGATCTATAAAATGCTCCAAATTTCTCCTTAGATGAAGATATGATCTTGTGGTTTTAAGTATAGCTCAACATAGTTGTGAGGTATGTATGTTCCAAGTCTCAAACCATTTAAGTGGTACCGCAATACTCTCCAATGTTAATAGAGTAAGAAAAAATTAGGTTCCTAAGAGTGTTGAATAAAGCTGAACAAAAATTCTTTGCAGTTCACTACACTATCTCTATTTTCATTTATGGTTTTTGATTTATGTTCTTTTAGATAATGTTATTTCTTAGTTCCAGTTTCATATGATTTGGTGCACCATTGTTGATTCTCTTAATAATAGTGTGTTGTTTTTGTTTTGGTAAATTGGAAGGTTGGTATGGTGATGATCTAATGACTTGCACCAGCAAGTAACTACCTAATTATATGAAAATTGGTTTTGAGAAGCATGGTTTGGTCTTAGTGTGTTGTTTGGAAGATCCACAAGTTAATATTTAATCCTCTCATGTACCACAGTCCATATGAAGTTGATATCCTTAGCACTAAGTGCTTACACCAACAAGAAATGATCTAAATTGATAAAAGGGGTGTACAAGAATGTTTGGAAAGGAATAGTCCATTCATGTCATGATCCACATGATGATAGTTTTATTTCTCTGGTACCATTCTTGGTATGGAGCTAATATAAAGAAGGATAAGTGTTTGTCAGGCCGACTTGATATGTTGAGATGATTGTGCTAGATATTTGGAAGTGTGTGCTAGTTTGAAAATTTATTCTATGGTCAAATAGGTCTCCTCTACCTCTTGGTTTGAACCACATGATTTTTCCTTCTATTGTGGATATTTTTAGAGTTAACCTTCTATAGATGATGCACCTTTCATGTTATTTGTTTTATCTTGGCCAATAAGGATAAAATTTTTGATGCTTGTGGGGGAAAGAAATAGAAGATAAAAGCTATTGAAAGAATGTGTGGATGTGTGGAAAATATTTTGAGAAGAAAATATGAGAATAAGAATCAAAAAAATCTCTTTTGATAATGAAATGTGGTAAGGACTAGTTCAAAGAGATCACTAGTGAGTTTTTGTGAAATTGTGAAGAAGCATGTGCGAATATAAGAATAAGTGCGACCATGATCATAGTATACCTGATAAATACACCAAATCCATACATACTTGAGGCATATTTGATCCACTAAGCCATGATCCCAATGGGATATTCAAAATCACATAGAAACTAAGAAACCATTAAACTACCATGAAATAAACACGAAAGCTTGATAGAATCCTATTCTAAGACCTTAAATATTATCCCATTGGGGGAGTGGTGTTGAATTGATGTGGAATAGTGACCCTTTTCCCAATCCCTTGGATAATATGAGCTTGTTCCAATCAATTTTATTGATTAAAATCGATGGAAACTAATGAGATATGTGTGAGACATGATATGAAACTGGTTTAACATGATAAAGATGAGATCTAAATACTAAAATGCTTGATAAAATGGATGGAATCTATGCTATATGGAAACAAAATTCAAAGATAAAATCCATTTAAAGAAAGCTATACTAAAATGTATGCAAACTAAGTTACCATGGAAGTCATTAATGGATGCTTAAACTAAATATGGATGAATACTAAACTAAAATGCTAAAAGTGCTTAATATGGATGCGAGTGTGAATTTAATAGCATGAATTTTATATCAAAAAATGGATCCATTTGTCTCTAAATATTGATCTATTTATAGGAGGGTAAATGAGAAACTGATGGTTAAGATTGAAAGAATCAATCAATGGTCAGGATGGAAAGAAAATGGAGGCATGGATTATGGATTCCAATCAAGGGTTGAGAATGCAAGTTGATAGTTAATCAAGGGCTCACAATCATGCAAAGAAGTACACTTTCAAAACTTGCTCAAGAAGTTTCTTGAATTTTTATTATAAGGAAGAATATTCCTTTTTTCAAATGAGTGAAGAAGGAAAGAATATTCTATGAGAATATTCCCTTTTTGGAGGAATGTGCAAAGGAGGAATATTCTCAAGGAATATTCCCTTGCAAGTGGGAGAGTTAGAATTAATTAGTAATTTGATAATTAAAACAAAGTTCCAATTATGCAAATTAGGGGAATTTAGGATATCCATTAAATAATTACCTTATTTAATGAAAAAGGATCAAAATGACATTTAATTAAATAATTAAGATCATTTCATTTAAATGAGAGGACTTAGGGTGTTAAATTAAATATTTTGATTTATCCAATTTAATAAGACAAAAGGTTAGCATGAAAGGGGTAGGAATTAACCTAGTTAGATTAATCAAATTAATAGATGAAAATGATATAATTAATTAAATAACTAGGCTAATTTAATCAATTAAGCAAAAAGGGGATGGGTTTTAGGATGAAACGGTGTTAGTATATCAGATTCGAGTGTGATATCATTCAGGACATTTTTAAGTGTCTACATTTTTCCCCTCTTTGAAGCAAGGTACCTATTGTGTTGGTTCAAAGACTGGCACTTTTCATATTAAAATTGTTGTTTAGATCAATTTTTTTTTTTTTAAATGATTTTTCAAATGCCCCACTATTGCCCCAATGGAAGGAATTAAGCTAGTTCCCTACCCCCTTGAGAGATCAGGTGGAAATCTTGAATTTTGGGTTGATTTCTTGAATAAGGTAAAATATTAATTTAGGTGCCAAAACATGCCCCAAGATGCAAAAAATGATCTCAGGAATGCAAAAAATTCCCAAAATAGGCTGCAAAATATGGAAATAGGTAAAATAGGCTAAAACCCTAGCTTTTGGCTCAAATTAGGGCAAAAACCCTAATTTTTTTGGCTTAAATATATGATAAAGGGTTACTTTCAATTCATTTGTGCATTCATACTTGAGAGAATTGCTACATTTTGAGCTCTAACATCCTGATGAAATGGCGTAATGCATGCTCCCATGACACATTTCTGACCGGGTTCGAGAGTAACAAAGGTCTCCAAGTGTAGGACCAGTGGTATGCAATTTGAAACTTTCCTTGTACTTTGACTTTTTTGATGCATTTATTAGGCTTTGAAAATTGGTCTAGGTCGGCATTGCCATTTTGCGATGCTATTTACATTTTTGGTGGTGCTATTTATATTTTTAGCAACGTTATTGTGAATGGTGACACACCTTATGATTCAAAATTAGGGTTTTGATTTTGATTTGGTGACGCGGTTGTAATGAGCATTGCTACTCGCGATATGAAATTTAGAATTATGGTTTCTAGATTTCAAATTGCAATGCCCTTGTAAATAGAGACACTAGTCATGATTTGGAGTATGGTGCTATGGTTTGGAATTTGAATTATGGTGACAAATTTGTAAATGGCGACACCTTTTTCATTTTGGGGGAAAAAACTTTCAAATGCAATCGATTTGAGCCAAATTATAATGTCATGCGCTTCATGGATGCAAGAGGTTATCCAGCCCTTGATGTCACATGAGAACCAACCCACTTTACTTGCCACACTAGATGATTTAGATGAGCTTCGACAAGAGCACCTTGGAGATATTTTATTGTGGTGTGTCACATACATGCTCATTGTGAGGACCCATTTAGTGATGATGATAGTGTTATGCGAGCAATGGCATACCGAGACCTCGTCATTCCACTTACCTTCCGATGAGGCTACAATCACCTTAGAGGATGTATGGTGGATACTTTGGTTGTTGATACATGGGGACCATGTGATTTATGACACTGATGTGGGTTGTGATGGTAGAGCTATTGGTGCAAGACTCACACTCTTGTATATATGGGCATGGGAGCACATTTTCATGCTTTGACTGATTTCCCATATGGCAGACATGGATCTAGATGATCCAGTTGTTTACAGGTATAGAGGGGCCACCACACTACAACACACAAGCCAACTTGGTATTCCTTATTGGCATCAAGTTATTGATGACATGGTAGTTTTTAGATGGCAGCCATGGTTGTAGATGCCTGCTTGGTATGATGATGTGTAACAACTCTTCTTTTCTCACTGGACCCATTACATGGAGGGTCAGGAGCATACAATGATCGAGTGGTACCTTCTAGACAAGGTAGCTTGATAGTTCGACGAGACACAAGATAGGCCTAATGATCAAAATACATCTATTTTTGTGAGATCATCTCGAGAGGTGACTTGGGGGCTAGTGATATAGCCTCATGAGGTGGTTGAGGTTTCTAGATAGCTAGTTTCCAGACCATGGGCCTAGGGTTAGGGGCAGGCTGATGCTCAAACTATGCCTACATATGATGCTTGGTTTGTTCCCCCTCACAAACTTATAGATCCAATGAGCATTATTCCTCAAGGGAGGTCAAGAGGGAGGGGGCAGTCAGAGGACAAGGTCAACAAAAGGATGGGAAAGATAGAGGGTAGGGCAGAGGGTAGGGTAGAGGATAGGATGGTCACGATGGCCAACAACATGATGAACAAGTCCTTGGTACACCTCCACCAGCAACCACCTATATAGTAGCCACCTACACAAAACTGCCTCTATGGCTAGATCCTCGAGATGTATAGATACAATAGTTGAGACAATAGCTACAGGTTGTGACAGCTAAGTGAGATCAGGCTCAGCAGTAGGTTCTAGTAGTTATAGTAGAGAGAGATCACAAGTGCCAACTTAGAGAGACTTTTGATGTTTAGTTACCACATGAGGTCAGTCGATGACAATAGTTAGAGGCTATCTCCCAACAATAGTCTCAAAAGGCACATGGGCTAGTTGGACAAACAATGTTAGCACAACTGTATGGGTCAACAAGGGAGGAGGTGGCATATTGGTAGATAATGTACTACAAAGACGTCCCCCCACAATGTCGACAACCTAATTTTGAGCACTAAAACTAGGTACAGTCGAATACCTCCACCTCGATCAGGAAACTAGAGTAGCCCAGAGATGGTAACAAGGCCAACAAGGGATAGATCTCTCTTGATTTTGCAAACACCTTTTTGTTGTATATCCTGATTATTTATACAAACATACATTCAAAGGCTCATTTTTTATAGCCTCTTGTATATTGTATATTTGATGATATTCATACACACTAATTCAGATATTGTATCATGATAGTCATTTTTTGATATATATATATGAGAGGGTTCAAAATCATGATGTGATGTGCTTTTATTTCATGTTTGATGGATGTATGGATGCATATTTTATGATGTGATGCTATGTTTATGCATTATGATTATGTATGGATGCGATGTCATGGATGCACTTATTTTATTTATGTTTATGCGATATGTGATGATGTAATGATATGCGATGTTTATGAGAATAATGAAATGCAATGGATGTGCTATCTTCTTTTTCAATATCCTTTTATGATATGCAAATGATATGGTATGCATATGCAAGATGTATGGATGAATGAATTTCTTTTTGTGTACTTTTCCCATGCAATTTATGATGTCATGATGTATGTATGTGGATGTATATAGGTGAATATATGGATGATCCTTATGGTATGGATGTTATGAATGTTTATGATATGGATGGTATGAATTATTATGCAATGGATTAAAGATGCTTAGAATAACAAATCTATATTATTCAAAACAACTTAAATGATAATGATGATGTAGGGGATTATGTTTTCCATTATTACGATGATATGTTGTGATGATGCAAGATGTATGCATGCTGATAATTTTATGGATGTAGGATGGATGCATGGTGATTTTTTTGTTGACTGTCATGATACTAGGTTAGCGTGGAAAGAAGATAGCATAATAAAATGATTTGACCATTGATTCAAAAAGTCCAACAAGTTCATAATCCACTGAGACTTTATTAGATATTGTGATAAGATGGATGTTTTTTATCATATCTTGGGATTGGGATTTTTTTGGCATTCCTTATGTTTGATATAACACATAGACACGATGCATCATGGTATTGATAACCCAGACGATGTTGTATCTATTGTAATGGAATGTGACTCTGCAAATAGATAGGATAGTTATTGTTCACATCTTGACATACAAAAACCTCATCAGAATGTAGTTTAGAAGCTTAGAATATATATCAAACAAAAGCATATGCAATAGTCAACAATCTACTCCAAACAACCTCCCCACACACAACTAAGCAAGTATGCGCCAAGATTATTTTACAAGAACACCCACAAGCACAACAAATGAAAGATATTGATCGAAACCCAATTCCTTTCTCTCTAAATCATCTAGACATCATTAAGAGGTCCTTGGAATGGGTCAATAGGATAAATCATAGAAAGGATCAAAGATGAATAGTCAGTTTTATCTATATCTCTTTCCAATTTAACATAGCTAAGGTGATTTCTGATGTTGATGTCCATTATCAAAAGGATACATCCTAGGACATGTTTTTAGATGTTTTAATTAGGACTAGGTGTGTGATGGGTCATTGATACAAAACTCCACTAACTCATTTACCTATGATCTAGACTTTAGATATTGACAATTATGTTCTCACTTTTCAACTTGAGACACTTTTTTTCTATTTGTTTTTCCAAAGGTTGGAGATGATGATTGATTTATTATGGGTGAAAGTGCAATGGGATGGATGGTTTTGGGATTTTCTAGAATATTTCAATATTTTTAGTGTTTTGAAATTTCTTTTGAAGTTGTTTTTGATCTTTTTGAAAGTTTATATGAATGTTCTGAAATTTTGGTTATTTGAGGTTGTTTAGGGTTTTTTAAGTTTTCCAATTTTTTTGATCTTTTCAAATTTCAAATGTTTTATGGGTTTTCTAAGTTTTTAAATGTTTTTTGGGCTTTTCTTCTAAGTTTTGACCAAGAACCTAACCTAAAAGACTATCCTAGGGGCCTCAGGAGCTTATCAAAGATAAGCCTTTCCTACGTTATACATGCAAAGACCATGTAGTTCAAGTGACTTGACTTATTTGTTAATGAGATATGAACAATTGATGGATTTCCAATTTATTATGATGGAATCCTAATCTAAAGTGGCTCGGGGGCACATCAATGATGGCCTTGCCTATGTTCAAGCTCAAAGACAACATAGTTCGACATGGTTTTGTTTTTGGATTTTCAATGTTTTGACCTTTTTAGGGATTTTGATGTGTTTTGGATGTTTTGGGATTTTGACTTTACAAATTTTATGAAAGTTTTTAATTTTACCTGTAAAATTTTTTGATGTTTTTGGATTTTTGATGAAATTTTGCAAGTATTTTTGGATTTTTGATAATTTTGAAAGTGTTTTTGTATTTTTCACACGATGTTGATGAGTGTATGGATATGTGATGATTTCAGTTATTTTTTGGGGATTTTGTTGAAAACCAAGCTATGATTGATTGATCTGATTGATAGATTATGATAGTGATAACATTGTTGAGGATTCTGAACAATGTAAGGATAGTGTTGAACACCATAAGGATTCAGAAATGATATATCCTGAGATGATGATGGATTGATTGGATAAGATAGATCAAGATTTTGAAGCTAGGATTGGAACAAAATATTTTGGAATGATTTGATGTGATGTTAAAGTGCAACTGATATTTGATCATTTGGATTAATGTTTGATAAAAGATAAAGCTTGATAAGGAACATATTATCATCAAAATGTTCCGTGGGCTAGTGATTTGGATTTCTTCTTACAAATGATTTGACCAATTTAATTTCATGTTAGAGAATTTTTAGATCATAACATGATTTATAGGATATACCTCAAGATTTACTCTCAAAGCAAGATGTAAGTATCTACCCCCAGTGTCTAGCAATGTAGGGAATGATATGGGTGGATGCATGGATAAATGAATGGATGGATGGATATAGATTATCTTATGATAGGATAATGTTGGGTAGAATAGGATCAATGATAGTGACCCATGTCAAGATGTTTATCATAAGCAAGTGTGAAGTACATACCAAACCTTTTTCCAAGATCAAGATAAGTTAGATTGGATGAAAATGGATTGGATAATCAATCATGGATTTATTATCCATGATAAGATGGATGAAATGTGAGATTTATTATGGATGGGATGAGATGCTTCCACCTATAATGGTGCACATAGATGCTCAATTCTACTCATGATGCCTGTCTACTAGGTTTCCATCATGGTACTTTGTAATACCCCCTCTGCACTTCGTCTTGACCATGAAGCCGTATGTGTTTTGGTCTCTCCTTTAGAGATAATTGTTTGATTGTTTTGTTAACTAGGAATCAGTGGATTTAAAGACTTCGTGATAAGCTCTTATATAAATGAAGGATAAATCAAATAACGTGGTTTTGGGTCAATTAATATTTGGATTAATTATTATATTAATCATAAAGTTAATTGAAGTTATAGGCAACAAATATCTTGATAACGGTAATAGAGATTGAGTAATTAAAAGGATAAGTTAAATCAATAAATCAAATATTTTAATTGAGGATTAATTGTACAAAAATATTGAAGTACAATAATAAATTATTAAGAGTAACAGAAGCCATTATAGCAAATAAATTTGAAGGATATTTGATATTCTCTTGATATATTCATTCTAGGGGATAGAAATTCGTTGGGGGTATCATATTCAATATTCTCTTGATCTATTATCATCCCAGCCTTAGCATTCAATAAAAGATATTGGATTTAGTTTAGAATTGTAGTGGGAGCAAGGGTTTCATCGATGACCTGACAATGTCGAAAGATTTGAGCTACTTGACCAATCTGATGATAATATAGTCTCCTCAATCTATGACTAATTCACAAGTAATAGTTGTTGCATGCATACCTTTTTGGGCTGGAGATATTGCGTAAGCTTTTGGTGTAAGTTGGTCTTGGGATTCCCTTGTCTAGCGCCATGTAGTAGCACCTAGTATTTCCTTTTTATCGGTTGGAGAATATCATTAATTTTGTAACCGCTCTATGGGAGAAAGGCAACCCGTTCTGGAAGACTGTTTTAACTAACGGTTAGTGGGACACCTCATACAGTGCGTGGACATGCAGTTCAGTCATGCACATTTAATGATCAACCGCTTGTGCAATACGAGGGGAGATTTGTTTAAGATATTCAAAGCTATGGTGTAGTGGGATTTTGTTAACCTTTTGCCTCAGTTTTTCTTCTTGGCGAGGGATTTCAGTTTCAGAGTTTTTAGGCTTGCTACTGCTTTGCGAATCACCGAGATTATAGAATATAATCGAAGCATTTACAACTATAACAGGTGAAGATAAAAGAAGTGAATAAATACATACACACTTATGGCGGTATTCTTTCTAAAGATTCAAGCTGCTATTATATTAGTTTGATTGCAATGATTGGCCACACCTTTCTCTTTATCTTCTTGGCTCACTTGGGCAGGCAGGTGGATTCCATTCCTCCCTGTTTGGAAAGGGTAATTCCTACAGCAACTGATATTGTGGAAACCTTATCAAGGAAAACCCATGAGTTGGGTCTTGGCTCTACAAATTTGTCATTTTCACTAGGTTTTGGAGATAAGGATTCGAATCTTCTTAAGAACCCTAGCCCAGATAAGCAGTTTATCAGTGGGCCTCAACCTTTCTTCTTGTAGAGATTTCATATTTGAATTATTGTTAAACTCTTGATAAGTTTGTCCATGAAGAATGTATCTATTGAGCACTTTACATTGGCCACTTCTTCCAAGGATATGCAGACCTCTTCTGAGACTGTTCAAAATGAAGAAAAGCTTGCTGGTACATGTGAACAGCTCTGTTTGGAATTGAGTCAGAGCTTCGAGGATGTATTTTCTGAGGAAGGAATTGGAGAAGCAACATTGAAATCATCTAGCAAAAAGGAATATGATAACAAACAAAAAAGAATACTCAATAATAGTATGCGAGAAAATTCAGATGATTTTTGGCTTTGTGCAATTTGCCATGATAGAATCATGCTAGAGGAGATTGCTTAGATTAAAGGTTGTGAGCATGCTTACTACGTAACATGTATCCTTAGATGGGATTCTTATAAAGCTGACTGTTGGTGTCCTCAATGCAAGCATCCTCTTTCTTTCATCTTTGTCTACAAGGCATTGGATGACAGGTATTATTTGATCCATTCTATGCTTTTCTTTTGCTTGTTTATCATGCTTTCATTTTTGTTTAGATTATTTAATTTATTTTTTTAAGAGAGTGCATAAGTTTATATAGCCTCCTTGAAGTTGTTGTCAACCTGTCTAAGTTGCAGCACATGAAAATAATGATAAAATGCATCTGGATGGCGGTATATCCAAATTCCAATATTCACCTTCTAATATATTTGGCAACCTATCACAGTTACAATATTTAGAGTTGAGGCAGTGTTTAGAATTAAATAGCCTCCCTGAATCCATTGGCAACCCGTCACAGCTGCAACTGTTAGACTGCAAAGGTGTAGTAAATTAAACAATCGCCCTGATTTCATTGTCAGCCTGTTTGGGCTGTAGCACTTGAACACAATAGGAAGTTTAAAGGTTTATATAATCTATCACAGCTGCAGTGCTTGAAACTAAAATTTTGTCTTGATTTATATAACCTCTCTATTGGCAACTTGTCACATCTTCTGCACATGAAAATAGATTGTTGTAGAGACTTAAATAAACTCCTTGACTCTATTAGAAACCTGTCATAGCTGTCATGCTTGAGCATGGAGGCTTGCATAGATTTAGCAAGCTCCTAGATTTCATAGGCTACCTGTCACAATTGCTATACTCGAACATATAAGGGTGAGGACGTTTATTGAAGCTTCCTGTTTCAGATCGCAACCTATCACAGCAGCAGAACTTGAACATGGTAGGGAGTATAGATTTAAATAACCTCCTTGATTCCATTGGCAAACTGTCACAACTGCAACACCTGAACATAGAAGGCAGTAGAGGTTTAAAATACCCTTCTGTTTCCTTTGGTAATTTGTCTCATCTGCAGTACGTGAAAATAGAATGTTGTAGTTCTTTAGCAAACTATCACAGTTGCAGCTAGAATGTTGCAGATGTTTGTTTAAACTCTTGATTCCTTTGTCAACTTGTCTAAATGTTGATAGGTGAATTTTATATATGTATTTTACATTTTCATAGTTGTTTATGTATAGATCAGAGTGATAAACATTTTGGAATAATTTGGAAATCAGTAGATTGGAAATGAAAGATGATTAATTCACTACTAGATAAATTGTAGGATTTAATAAAGGAAATTAGATTACTTTGCAAGATGGAATAAAGCTACTTAAGATGGATTTGACTAATTACATGATGGTAGGCTTAAATAATGTAGAGTATGACCCTTAAACAAGTTACTATGCTGACTTGGGAACATGTTACCTAAATGCCCTCCATTTCAGATCTCATTGATCTAATGTAATGTTTTCTTTTGAGTTTGCAAATGTTTTCATATTTTGGTTAATGAGTTTGTTTGAACATGGAAGTCACATGGTCTTCTTTTAATGTTTGATGAGTTGCGAGTGTACCCACACTCTCATTTCATTGATAATTCCTATACTTGAGCTGCATACGATCATATTAGGGTTGTTAGCTAGAGAATGTTAATAGTACCTTGTAATTGAAGGTGTTTGTTGTAATATTGTTTTGGATAATCTTTTAAGATTTATCTCCTTGTTGTAAAGGATGACTTTGTTGGCTTTATCCCGATGTGTGCTCTCTTGAGTTACTTGAAACTTGTTCATTGAAATCATGTGGAGTATGAGTAATGTGTTTTGTGAGTGTTTTTGGTGTCATGATAATGAGGGCTATGTAATGTAATAATGATTGTAGTAGTTTTGAAATGTGATTCTCTTGATGTCTTAGTGAACTCTAGTTGATTTCAATGGTGCCTTGTTGATTGGTCTCTGTCTTAGGATAAATTTGTTAATATTGGGATACTATGTTGGTTGGTTAATTTTGATGGTTTTGTTTAGATGTGACTTCCTCTTGAGTTAATCTCAGTTTTGAGGGGAATTTATCCTTTTAATTTGTGTTGGAACTTATTTGGAATCTCGTATTGTGTTGGCTTACCCTCATTTGTGAGTTTTTGGATAGTCGCTCTTTTGGGTTCCTGAGGAAGGGAGAATGTGGTTTCATAATTGGTTCCCGTGTTGACTCTTGTGGACTATGGTCTTTATGTTTGGATTTACTTGGTGGGTATTAGCCTTGCACGTGGATGTTGTGTTACTATGGATTCCTTGCATGGGATGGTACACACCTCAATTGTTGTTTTACTGAGTTGGTCTTATTATTTTGTGCTAGTGGCTTACCCCATTGAGATAGTAGAGTTTTAGTTGTGAGTAGGGAGAGTGGCTTCTAATGGGGGCCGGGACCCGGAAGAGGTCCCAGGGTAACTCATTGGAAGTTTATTAATCAAGTGAAAACGTTAATATTTAATTAGGGGTTTTGGATAGAATCACACATTAACAAGATATAAGTGAATGCCTCACTCATGGCTCAAGTGCTTGTATGGGCTTGAGATGAGTTGAGAAGGCCTGGAATGGAAAAATCATTGTCTTGTCCTTATGAAAGATAATCGATGCCACATTGGATTGCATGTGGGGCCGGGTTTCGTAAGAGGTCACCAGGGTAACCCAAGTTGGGGGCCGGGGCCTAGGAAGATTTGCCAGGGTAACCCATGCAACATTGCGATGACACTCTTCCTTTAACAACCATTTATGCTTTGTTTCCCTCCATGTTATTCTTGAGCCTCTGGAAGCACATGTTGGTATTTGTATGTTGATGCTTTATTGGTTAATCCTTATGTTGGGCACATCTTGTGTTGGTTATATCTCGTGCTGAAGATTGTCTTATGTTATTGTGGTTCTTGTTGTGAAGTCTTGTATCCTTGTTCTATATGATGGTTATTGTTGGGGATCCTTCTTGTCATCTCTTAGCACGGGGGGTGGGCCTTCGGGTTCACGTGGTTGGGTGGAACGTGCTATGCACCCCGTTGGGTCCCCAGTTGTCGATCGAGAAGTGTGGAATTGTACCTTGCATTGACTCCTGAGTTGAACCAGAGTTGAATCCAGTATTGCAGCTTTGTACTCCTCTATTTCAAATGTAACATTCTATTTTATTGTATCTTCCCCATTTATGTTGGGAAGCGGCATTGTAATATTGTAACCCTTGATTAATGTGTTGATCATGTTCATGTTATTTTATGGTTACTGATTTATACTTACCATTCATGTGATGTAATGATGTTGTTGTGAAAAGTAATGCAGTCTTGTAAACATGAGTGATTTGTTATATGTAGTTCATGTTTAGTTTTCATTTCATATGGTATATGATTATTATGATGTATGTAAGTACTTTAAAAAAAAAATTGGTGCCATAAATGTTAGATGTATTGTATCCTTTGGGGTTGCTTGGTGGGGCATTACATACTTTTCCAAAGTGCCACCGAAGTGGTTTTCACTAGAGGACAATTTTTCTCTTGACTATTTTCTTGATTTTTTTTATTTTTTTTTATTTTTGAAAGTTTATGCTCATGTTGAACCACCTGGTGGTGTTGATGTAGACTATGTTGCTGATAATATAGATGTTTTTGTCATGATGTGCCAACAATATTTTTCATGGGGGAGTTGCTTTGTTAGGATATGAGCACTTGAATGTAACCCCTAGATTCTCTTATCTACTTTGTCGATATCAAAGTTAACCTTACCTAGATGCGCACATCACAATAGAGTGCCCTTAGAGTCCTTATGATAAAGAGTTGTTATCAATACACAATCAATACCAAAGTTGGATACCATGGATGTTGAAGTGGATGGTGGAATGAGTTGAGGCATATGAGATGTAAATGGATTGGTTGATAGTTTGGAATCTTTGATTCTCCAAACTTGGGATGATGAGCATTGATGGGTGGATATGGAGATTTGATTGGGACCAACTTCTTGATATACCTTATAGGTTACTCTTGAAGCTTTATTTTGTATCGATGGATAGTTTTGATGGATGAACTTCCTTTGTTTATTTTACCCCATAGTCTCTTTGACTAATTGGGTTTTATAGGGATGATTTTCTTTATTTTTCTTTGGAGTCCATTTGAATTTTTCTTGTCCATTTTTCTTTGTCAATTATTTTTCTTCAATAAATTGCTCTTTTCTTTGATATAGACCTCTTTCTTGTGGTTGGTCCCAATTAGGGGGTGGAAAGATGCATGGATGATGATTCATGATATGAATGGTTGGAGTGTTGGTAGCCATTTCATCACAAGGAATCTTCGTTCTCCCCATCTTGGTGTTTGTACTAGATAAAGTTTCCCTCAATATTATGGGAGTATCACTAACATGATTTGATTCTATTGTTGACAAACCCTTTCCTTGTTGTTCAAGATTGTTTAGCTTTATTGATTCTTGATAATGGTTGATATCCTCATACTCAATTTCTTCAATCTATATGGAGGATGTGTCTGATTTTGATGCTTCTTCAAAAGGTGTTGATGCTTTACAATCCATATAGGAGTCTTCCTCATGATCCATTTTTTCTTGCTCTTCAGAGGATGCTTCTAATTCACCATCCATGTAGAGGTCTTCTTCATGATCAATTTTTGATATATCTATGGATTTTTCTATGCCTTGATCATGTGTAAAGATATTAAGAGTAGGAAACTCTTGTTCCTTGGTAATGATATCAAGAGTATGAGACTCTTGTTTTGGATGAAGATCATCTACATGTCCATTAGGAGTTAGAATCTCATGGGTAGATGGAGGAGTATGTGATACATGGATATGATCATTATTTGTGACATCTTGTATGGATTGGAGAATACCCATTAGATCATGGTAGTATCTTGGAGATATGGATCCTTGATCTTCATTAATTTTTGAATTTATTTCGACGTACTTTGGATCAAGTTCTTGACACGGCTCGATTTCAAAGGATGGATTGCTTATACAGGATTCTTGTATATCTTCATTAGGCATGGGAAGTGGCTCAATATCCTCTTAATCTTTGAGTTTATTTGGATCAAGTGTTGAGTTGAGGATTCCTTCAATATCTATAACTGTGAGGTTAAAGGATGTCAATATGTCTTGGAAAGGACCATTTCTAGACTTTGGTGAAATATGTTGATCATTCTTTGGAATAAATTCTTGAGATATGTCTTCTAACTCATTAGATGATGTAGAGATATTGTCAACATGATCATTGGTGAATGGATCTTGAATTTTGTCCTAAAAAATGGTGTTGGGGGAATTGCAAATATTTTTAATCATAGGATCAAATGATGTTAACTCTTCTTGAAACAAATCATTGTTGGATATTGTTTATGGTTCTTGAACATGATTAAAAAGTGACTCTTGATGTATTTTAATTTGATCATTAGATGTGGTAGAAACATCTTCAAGGTGCTCATTGATGGATAGATCTTGATCATTGTTTTCAATAATTGTGGTGGGGGGATTGTCATTGCTATCATTAGTGGTTGAATCTTGATCATTGTCCTCAACAATTATTTTTCCTTGATCAACAAGGCCTTGGATGAGATATTTGAGTTTGATACAATATGGCATGTCATGACCTTTTGTGCTATGGTATTCACAATAAGCATTATCATCATACCATGAGAACTTGACTCTAGGTTCAACCCCATTTAATGATTCTAGAAGATTGATAAGTTTAGCATGGATTAACGTGTTTAATGTTGATTCGATTGGATCCCCTAAAGGAGTGCATTCACGTTTTTCATCTTGTGATATTTGTGTTTGTTGAGATTGATCTAGTTGTGATTCATATTGGAGATGTGGTGATTTATCTTGTTGAGGTCATTTATTTTGATATCCATCTTCTTGATATTCAGGATGTTGTTCTTGATATGGTCGTGGAAACAACTCCATGTTTTGATGACATGGTTTAACAATATGGGGGTAGTGTGTCAATTTTGGGGTGGAAATGCCTCTTGGTACAATGAATCAACTATTTTGGTAAGTGATGATGTCACAAAATTTGATCTTGATTTTGATTTTGACACCCTTGATATAGTTGATTTGGTTGTTGGTCAAGCATATTTAGAGTATATACTTGTGGTATTTGTATGGGATCATGCAGAAATTGATTTTGGACAATGTTTTGATTTGGGATTATGTTTATATTTTGAATTATAGGTTGGCATTGAATATTGTTGTGGTTGGGAAACACATTGCTTTGATTTAGGTAACCTTGATTTGGATCAATACATTGAGTTGTCAACATATTGTTTGGATTTTGAACAAAATTGGTGTGATTCACAAATGTATCTATCCCATACTTCACCAAGTGTGGATTTGATATGCTCATGTTTGGTAAGTTTGTATTTGGTATTTTTGCATTTTGCATGTATTGATTTGATGGGATATGTTGTTTTTTTTAAGACTCATGTATTGATCATTTGGTTGATAGATTTATAGGTTTTGTGTTTGATTTAAATCTACCATAGGGAAAGTTGTTCCAAAATTTAGATTGGGAATACTCACATTTGTTGTAGCATTGAGGGTTGTAGGATATAATGATCCCATGTGTGAATTGTATAAATGTGAGTTTTGATAATCAATTGGTATTGTAAGGTTTTGATAGCTTGGTTGATTTAGATCACTCATGATGTATGAATCAAGTTTATATTGCATGTTTTTATTGTGTTTTGAACTTCTTACAAAAGTGAATATCTAAGGTGTTTTGGACCAATGATGAGAGTGGATGATGAAAGGGGTTTGATGTGGAGGATTAACTTTCTAAAAATTTTGACAACACTTTTAGACTTAAATATTTTGATGTTTTGATGTCTAGATAAAAGGTGTTAATGTTCACTTGTAAATATAAAGGTAGGATTGTGACCTTTAAGAAAGACTTGTTCAAAAGGATTATGACTAACTCAACTAATTTTATGGAAAAGGATCTATTTCACACACAAAGTAGCTAAGCTAGGGGATTGGTTTGATAAATCTCTAAGTCCAAAGTGTTGATGTGTCCAAATTTTAATAATGTTGTTTGGTGAAGTGGAATGTCAAACGTGATGAAGGTGGATGAAATGTTTGACCCAAAATATGTTTAAAAGGGACCTTTGTTTTGCAAGACCAAGGTAGTGAGAAAAATGCTATACCTCTAAAGTGATACAACCCTAAGAACTCAATGATTTTGGTAAAATAGAACTCAAATGATTTTGGAAATAGGACCCAATGATTTTAGCAATAGAACTCAAAGATTTTGGATAAAATAAATTGGACTTGATGTTTTGCAATACTTTTATTGTCTCAATTTGCTTGTTTTGGAGAGTGAATATTTGAACATACATAAATTTTGGGTATTCATTTGATTTAATCTTTGCTTAAGTGAGATTGTTTCATTACCACATCAAGAAAGTCATATTTAAAGTTCAAACTAAAATTATATGTCAAAGCAATCTCAATTTCACAAAGTACATCATGTGAAAATAATGTAGCTAAGGCCAAAGTTCCTTATGTTAACCTTTGGAAAGTATGGATTTAGATATAAGCCAAAATAATTAGAAGCCTCTAAGGACAAAGTTCTAAGGGACAAGCAATAATATCAAGAATTTTAAAAAAGGTATCCATGCTTAAACCAAGGGGTTTGAAGTTTGATGAATCATGTTGGTGTGTGTTTGAAATGTTTTGGAACCAAGAAAAGTATTAACTAACTCACAAGAAATATAACATCCCTAGCTCAATCGGGTACGTTTTTTCTTAGTGGGCTTGCCTCATGCCCTTTGTAGCAGAAGAGATGATTTTACATGCAATTACAGAAAGAGTATAGAGGTATGTTAAGAATTAAGTCTTAACCTCTACACTTTAACCAAAATCAAACATGGAAAGTAACTTCTTGGAATCCAAGTTCCAATGCACCACTTCAAAGAACTCATTGGATGGACAAAGTTGGCCACAATTAAACGAGGTTCTTATTAACAACAAACCGAGAACACTAGAACCAACATTCACCCGTTGGCCACTTAAGGATATTTTACTTTTCCCATTCCACTTAAGGTGTGGGATTAGGTGCAATCTATTGTTGACATGGATTGATGCTAATTTTTCATTATTTCACATCCTTTATTTAAAGCCCGCTGATAAACATGCTTGCAAGAACTTGACTATGAGTTTCCCATTGTGGGGTGTGTCTCATAGTAAGCCCTCTCTTAAGGGTGACACAAAGCATGAAGGTATACTTGAGTATTTCTCTTCACCCAAGATCACATGAAGCGCAAGGGGAGAGGATATGTACTACAAGTGCACACAAGCAATGAAGTACACTTGAGTGTTTCTCTTCACTTCACCCAAGATCACACGAAGTGTAAGGGGAGTGGATACACACTACAAGTTTGTCATAAAAAAGAAAACACTCATTCATTTTAACCTTGTAAAGCACAATGAGTTCATTTTAAGCACCAAATAGAAGTTTTTGATTGTCTTGTTCAATTTTAACTAATATAGAAAGATGAGAATGTGTGGGTTCAATTTTAACCAACTTTGAAAAGACTTAAAGCATTTGTGAATTTTAAGCCCAATTGAAAGCTAGTTGTCCTAAGATTGTAATTTTTAAAATCCAATGGAAATTTAGTGGTCCTAAAACATGAAGCAAAGTAGCATATGATGGGTTATAATTGTCCCACAAGTGTGAAATTTTTTTTTACAATGAGCTTTAAATGCCTTTTTCTTCAATTAAATGCTTCATGATCCTCTGCAAACCTATAACTCATGTTCCAAATGTTATATGAAATCAAGAAAACAAGAAAATGTTAGTGTTAGATAAATGATTAAGCATTAAAACCCTACAACCTGGACCAAGTTGCAATGTGATTTGACTTTAGGTGAAAAAATGGAAAAATTAACTCTACCAAAATCGAAAACCACCTACACCATTGCACAAAGCATGAAATTCTACCCCATTTAAAAAAAAAATCTTTGGAAAGGACCTTTGTATGACCAAGATATGGTCATTTTAAGATGGTCTATAAAAGTAAGAAAACAATGGCATCCCTATAGCAATATAGCAACACTTTTTTCAATTATTATGATGTTTTTTTTAATTATTGTGATGCCTTTGAAAAAAAAATTCTTTGGAGAAAAATAGGGTTGTTGTAGCTCCCAAAAGTGTCATTCTATCCCAAAAATCATGCAACTCTTAGAAACTTAAGAGGAATTCATCAAAAAAAGTAAGTCCTACCCTCCTTCTAGCACCAAAATGTGACCATAATCATAGTATAGGATAAATACACCAGATCCATATGGATTTGAGGCATATTTCATCCACTAAGACATGATCCCAATGGGATATTCAAAATTAAAAAGAAACTAAGAAACCATTAAACTACCATGAAATAAACATGAAATCTTGATAGAAACCTATTCTAAGACCATAAATCTTATCCCATTAGGGGAGTGGTGCACATTGATGTGGAATTATGACCATTTTTCAATCCTTTGGATAATATGAGCTTGTTCCAATCAATTTTATTGATTAAAATTGATGGAAACTAATGAGATATGTGTGAGACATGATATGAAACTAGTTTAAAATGATAAAGATGAGATATACATGCAAAAATGCTTGATAAAATGGATGGAATCTATGCTATATGGAAACAAAATTCAAAGATAAAACCCATTTAAAAAAAATTATGCTAAAATGTATGCAAACTAAGTTACCATGGAAGTCATTAATGGATGCTTAAACTAAATATGGATGACTACTAAACTAAAATGCTAAAAGTGCTTAATATGGATGCAAGTGAGTGTGAATTTAATAGCATGACTTTTCTATCAAAAAATGGATCCATTTGTCTCTAAATATTGATCTCTTTATAGGAGGGTAATGAGAAACTGATCATTAAGATTGAAAGAATCAATCAATGGTCAAGATGGAAAGAAAATGGAGGCATGAATTATGGATTCCAATCAAGGGTTGAGAATGCAAGTTGATATTTAATCAAGGCCTCACAATCATGCAAAGAAGCACACTTTCAAAACTTGCTCAAGAAGTTTCTTGAATTTTTATTATAAGGAAGAATATTCCTTTTTTCAAATGAGTGAAGAAGGAAAGAATATTCTATGAGAATATTCCCTTTTTGGAGGAATGTGCAAAGGAGGAATATTCTCAAGGAATATTCCCTTGCAAGTGGGAGAGTTAGAATTAATTAGTAATTTGATAATTAAAACAAAGTTTCAATTATGTAAATTAGGGGAATTTAGAATATCCATTAAATAAAACTTATTTAATGAAAAGGGATCAAAAGGACATTTAATTAAATAATTAAGATCATTTAATTTAAATGATAGGACTTAGGGTGTTAAATTAAATATTTTGATTTATCCAATTTAACAAGATGAAAGGTTAGCATGAAAGGGGTATGAATTAACCTAGTTAGATTAATTAAATTGATAGATGAAAATGATGTAATTAATTAAATAGCTAGGCTAATTTAATAAATTAAGTGAAAATGGTATGGGTTTTAGGATGAAATAGTGTTAGTATACCAGATTTGAGTGTGTGATATCATTTAGGACATTTTTAAGTTTCTACAAAGAGAATATGTGTTGAATGCAGTGAGCCAAAGGTAGCAGAGTTTGTTGAGTAGATGTGTGTGTGAGTGTACTAAAAGCAATGAGATGGAGGTAACAAAATTGTTGAAATATTCCATTAGTATGCTGAGGTTGTAACCTTTTTTGTAAGTGTTGTATTGTGTAGGGAGTTGTAAAGTTCGTTTGGTTGAAGCCATAAAACCTACTGTATTTTTTTTTTTTAATTTGTGACGTTGGATTTGGACAGTAGATCCAAGTAGCTTGCTCACTGTGGTTTTTTCCTTGTAGGATTTTCTATGTAAAACCTGGTGTTATGGTTGCATGCTTATGTGTTCTTCTACTTGTCATTATTTTCATGTGATTAATTTTCAATGAATGAAAAAAATATATTAAGTATTAACTCAACCCTCCCTTTTAGTACTTTTGTGTGTTTAAAAATTGGTATCAGATCCAAGTGCCTTGATATAGCCTAATAGTTGAGGTAGATATCAGAGTGGAACACATGGGAATTGAAGCACAGATCATTGACAAGAGTCCTCCAAAAGATGATAAGCACAAAAACATGATTGATTTTATTGCTATTGTTATACATGCAATAAGTTTAGTCATAGGGCTATTGATTGTAAAACTAAAGTAAGGAGAAATGGTTTAGCCCTCGAATATACTATTGTTTGCTATAAGTACAACAAATTTAGGCATAAACCAAGATTTTACAAGAGTGGTTATCAAAACCACCTACTCAACTTAGGAGGATGAAGGATACCTTGGACATATAAGAGGAAACGAAAAGGTTTGGAGAAAGAAACAAGCTCAAGATAATAAGATGAAGGATGACACTATGCTTATGCATAGTGCACAAGATCTCATGATAGATTGAAATAATGAATTGGCTCAGGGGGAGCTACCATCTACAAAACCTTTCAGCCCCCTGAAAAGGACAAAATGTTGAATACTTTGATTATATGGGAAAAGAAGGTTTTGAAGGGCCTCAAAACCCTTTACAACAAAAGACACAAAATGCTGCTAGAAAATATTTTCAAAAAGCCATCAACAACAACCCAACAGCCAAAAAACACAACAAAATGAGTGCTAAAAAAAAGTATAACAACTAACAACCAACAACACCCAACATCCACAAAACAACTGAAAAGAAACCTAAACCTAGCAGGAAACATAAAGCAACAAAGAAGAATACTAGGCGCTAATCCAAGCTACCCAGGGTCTTGGTAACCTCAATCTTTTGGTTCCTATTTCTTTCAACCATATCCAATAGCTCCTTCTCAGCATCAAAGGATCTCTTCCAATCAGCCAACCCTCTCACAGCAAGTCCTTTGTCATCATCCTTAACAACTTTTTTACCTTTTCCCTTAGTCGCAAGCTCTTTCTCCATAAGCTTAGAGAAATAAACCCGATCCTCCCTGAGCTCACTAATCTTTCTAAAAAGGACTTCCAAGGAGTATGCATTTTTCTTCATAGAGATATGACAAGCCTACATTAGTTTTTTGATATCAACATTTTTTCCCAAAACCTTGGCTTCTAGAGCAGCCAACTTTTCCTCACACAAAGATTTGAAGTCATGATAGGAACATTCAAGGTCCACTTTTCTATTAATAAGAATGTCAGGAACCAAACCCTTGGGAACATTCTTCAGATTCTCCTTCAGACCTCTAATTTTAATATTAATTTTATTGAACTCCTACAGAGTCCACTTAGCAAACTTAAAGGTACTAGTGGCCCTAGCCCTAGCCATATCCGCCACATCATACATGGAGGTAGTGTCATCATCAAGGTAAGAAAAATCCTCATAAAGAGGATTTATCTTCAAGGGCTCATGTTTCAATTTTTTCTTCTCTACATCCTCCTCATTCAGAGCCCTAAACTCCTTGTCCTACTCCACCTTGGGCATGTCCTACATAGGGGAATCTTCAATGGCCACCATTTTATTACCAAAATCCTTGGAATCACCAAACAAATTGGGGTCCTTAGCTAGGACATCTAAGGCCTTGTTCTTTAGGTTAGAAATACGCTTCGACAACCTCTGTGGCTTGTCCACCAAACCCATAGCAATATCTTATGTCCACACCTCTAGGACACCACCAAAAGCATCCTTACCAACAACCACCTCCACAGTTCTGGGAGAGGAATCACCTGACCCCACTTCTGTGTTCTCACTCTCAGAAAGGGCAAGCCACTTAGCGACCTTGTTACTATTAGAACCACCCACCTTCCTCTTCTTCGAAGAAGTATCCACAGCCACTGGAGATATGTCCTCCTCCTCTTCATTCCATTCCTCCTCGTTCAAAGTGGTCTCAGAACTAGACAACACATCACTTAAAGTCTTCTCCTTGCCCTTGATGGTAGGAGCCAAAGTAAGGGACTTAAGATGCTTCATAATCAATAAAATAATCCCTTCATGGAGCACGAGAGCCCTCCTATTCTTAAGATGGGCATAAATAGAGACCTCTAAAGACGAAAGAAGAAAGAAATGAAATGAAATAAAGAAACCATGTTTGAAATGGTTGAGGAGAGTAAAATGGTGACCGAGAATAGTTGTAAACCTTCCCTCCAAAGTCACATAAAGTATAAGCACCTCAACAATGCTCGCCCAAATTTTCTTGAGGGATTTTCTCTCATAGCCCTAGGTCTCCAATTTAACTAATTTCTTTCACTCATCATCTTTGAAAAACTAGGCCATCGCCTCCTCATTATTCTTTTTATCCTTGAAGAACTTAAGGCCAACTATCAGTATCCCAGTAACAGAAGCAATTAAATCCTCATATACCTCCACTTTCAAACCATCAACCTTGATCTTGCAATTATGCTAGAAAGAAACAAATTACATCAAGGAATTGGGGTCATGCCCATGTAGCCTCTCCAAGAATGGAGTAAAATTTCCATGGCATAGAATATTCTAGAGCTTGTTGTTTCTCTGGATGTCCCCATAGGAATGCAGCTCAATTCTACTCTGTCACCACCCATGGATAGCAACACCAGAAACACCGAACCCTTGTGAATAACACTCAGATGAAGACCAAAGAGTAAACAAACACCCACAAAGCATGAGAAATGGAGGAAGGTACTAGAACATGAATGCCACATCAACACATCCCATGCCATAATTCCTCAATAAAATCCTTTCTTGGGAAGGATCGATCCCTCCTACCATGAACGAAAATCATTTAATCTGATAACCTCATTGGAAAAAAATCTTCCAATGAGTTTCCTTCTTAGTAAACATGAAAGATATGGGTCTCCACACAAGATATTAACATGATTATCATATCCTTAATGAGCTGATCAACATTCCAACTCAGAGGATGGGTGCCACACAAATAATTTATTATGTTCAAAGAGTTGCCTTCAACCCATAATTTGGAGTATCCCTTCTTGATTGCAAATCTAACACTTATGAATGCAGCCTCCACCTTCACATAGTGATTGGTCTGAGTTCCCAATGACAAAATGTTGAATGTTACAACATGCAAGTTGATCAATAATAGATGGTCTAAATAATTTGATTAATGGGGAAGTTAGAATCTATAGATTGAATTTATACAACATAAACATTGTTTGCAAAGGACTGTCGAATAAATTTGGATCTTTGTGAAGGCATAGAGCACTCTAGTAGTTGCTCACCTAACAAGGAAAAGATGCATTAATTATGAAATGTTAAGGAAAATGTGGATTACATATGCTTTATTTTCACAATATTGGCTCATTCAAATCCAAAGAAATTGCATCTAGAGATAAGAAGATAATAAGGCATTCAAAGAATTCTTATGAATTCAAGAGGAATTGTTTTGAAAAGTGAAAACCTAGTGACGAAACACAAAGGTATTCTTCAAAATTTCTCATAAACCCTAGTTTTAGAAGGTTTGAGAAGGATTATAATGGTGACTCCTAAATTTGTTGATATTTTTGAGAAACCAAGGCTAAAATACAAGAATTATCCTTTCAAAGTAATGGAGATACATAAGGATGGTGTGTTCTCCAAGGTACCTGTTGATGTAGTATATACAAAAGATGTGAGAATCTACATTCATGCACCCATCAATGAAATTGACCACATGAAGTTTAAAGAGTTATGCCAAACCCTACTAGATGATCATGATATCAGATACAAACCAAAGTTTGCAAATGTGTTAGAAAAAGGATTAGATGTGTGGAAATATTCCCCAAACTTCTGTGATAATCTTGGGTAAGAATTATCTTGAGCCGAATCCTATTAGACACACATGGCAACTGAGAGGGGGGTGAATTATTAGTACATTAAAAAATTCAAACCCTCATGAATCTTCAAACCCTTATTAACAATTAGCATGAATGTAAAAAAGTAAAAAATAAACACATCAACAACCATACACAATAGAAAACCAAATTTATGTGGAAAACCCTAATAAAGGAAAAACCACAGTGAGGATTAACTCACATATATATGAATAACAACACCGATTACAAAAAGGCTCACTATTGGAAAGGCTCACTTACCAAAAGGAAAGAATGGCTCACTTCCAAGGGCTCACTAACCAAAGGACTCACTATCCAGAATAGAAGAGAATAGAATAATACTATTACAAGGAGGTTCACTACCTTCGAGCAACAAGAATATCCACCACAAAAAAATTACTCCATCTGCAACCTTTGGCTCACTACCTCTAGCAACTTTAGGCACATTGAAAATGTAAACACCTTCTACTCACTACTTTTGATAGCCTTAGGTGTTTAATCTCACACTTAGTCACATTTCCATCTCACTTTACATCTACAACATCTCCAAAATCAACAATTGAACTTTATTATATATCCTTTGTGACCTCAAACAATCTTGTCTAGGTCTGCCTCAATGAAATGTATGCACCTAAAATGTGCAACCAACAAATAGGTTGGAACCAAACACTTTTGTTGTGGAAAGAAGTGAAGGTAGACCACACCATGGGTTTAAAAAGACCCAAATTACATTCAACACCATGCTTCTATAATACATAAATCATATCTCCAAGTAACACTAACATGCTAGGTTAGCCAAACCTATATTAGCACTACCCAACAATCAATTAAATCTTCTTTAAGTTTGAAAACATCCTATAGACAATGAAGAAACATTACACAATATCCTAGAATATTCCAACACCATCAAAATATTCAACCATTGTTGCAACCACCTAAAAATTAAGAACACAATCATCTTGTGCAACTAACCATACTGCCATATACATACAACTCACCAACCAACCTTGCAGAAAACCTAAACACAAAACACTCTAGGTAAAGGAAGATACAAACAATATTATCACATTCCAAAATCCACAAGACAAGAAACCTCAAAACAGAGAAATGCAAAGCAATTCTATTTCTCCCAAACAATCTTCTTCACAGGTAACACACTGTTAGACACATCTTCCACTATTGCATGATCCATAACTTGAAACTCTAGATATAACACCTCTGAACACCTTTGATCATCTCATCCAAACCACACAAGCACATCTTCATCCATGAAGAAATGTGGAGCACAATGCAGAACACAACACTGTCACCATGTACACTCTCTTATTCAAATTTTCTCAAAAGCACTTGGAAACTAAGTGAACCAGCTGCATCAACAATACCTAGTCAACACTAAAAGCACCTTCAACAATCTCCCCATCTATAGAACCCTACTAGAGGTTGACATAGGCTAACATCAATGATAACACTAAAGAAAACATAGTGGAACAATCTCCAACAATCTCCCCTTTGACATAAATAACACTAATCTCCAACAAATCCATGATTAGTTTACTTACTTGGATAAAACCTATAGGATCACTAAGGATATAATTAGGGTTTTTATTGGGTTGTGTTCTACTAAAATAGTTCCAGTGATGAAAGCAATTAAGAATGAAAGAATTACAAAATTAATTGACCAGTACAAAGTTTGATAAGAGAACCCTAAGCATCAATCAAATAAATTATTTGAGGGTTAAGTATGCCTCAATGGGAATTGCATAAAAAGTATATTGCACAAATAGAGAAGGTTCAACAACTAGTACCACAATTCACATTGCATGCCAAATGGTAAAAGAAGGAAAGTAAT
This sequence comes from Sequoia sempervirens, assembly GCA_007258455.2. Taxonomy (NCBI): domain Eukaryota; kingdom Viridiplantae; phylum Streptophyta; class Pinopsida; order Cupressales; family Cupressaceae; genus Sequoia; species Sequoia sempervirens. The sequence goes on from VDFB02353106.1 coordinate 67,321, forward strand.
TTAATTTGTGTGAGCTGCTAAGGGAACAAATAATTGACAATCTCAAGAGAACCAAGGATATTGGATATAAATTTAGGTTTGGGTCCCTAATCATCTATTTGACATTCTACTTTTTGAATGAATTACCTAGTTTTAACGGTAAATTTTGGCAACAACACATTCTTGTTGCCACACAAATAAAAACCCACATGAGAGGTTTTTATGATAAACAAGATTGTAATATAAGGTATTGGGGTTTCTTTAAGAATCTATCAGAAAAAATGTAGGATAGGGAAAGAATTTCTTTTGAAAAGGTGAGAAAATATAAAGATGAAATCTCCTTTCTAGTTGATAAAGATTATTGCTACATAGAAGTTGTGGAACCAATAACTTATTGTATTCCAAAATTTCCATGTGAGGTCTCACCTACTGAAGTTAAGTTTTATGTTTAAAATTTGCTAAAAAAATCCTAAGCATCCATCTGCTAAGAGATTTGGCACCTATAGGGAAATCATGGATAAAATTATCCAGAGAAAGGTGGATGATTCACATGAGAAGATGATGCAGTGTAGGGAGGATTTTTCTAAACAATCACAATTCAACCTATTTCAAACTATTCTTCAACCTTCAAAACCCTAACAAGCAACTTTTCACAATTTCATCCTATTCTCCTTATAACATATCAAATAGAGGAAATTGTGCATATCTTTCAAAATACTCCTCAAACCCACAAAAGGATTTTCATTCTAGACATCCATTATGGCATAATTCAACATATCAAACTTCTTCATACCTTTGTTTTGGAACATACCCTCCAAAAAATTGTTGCTACACTAGACATTGGCTCAATTAGCCCTATTTTCCAAAGCAACACCAACCCAATCACTCTCTCAACCTTAAATTCCTATTGCAAGGTTCTTCATGGGTCTCAAATGGCCTAAATATATATCTTTTGGAAAATCAAACACCAACAAGGTCATCAAACCACAAAACCCTTGTTTAGGCCTATTTAGACTAGCTTTTACAGGGGGTTTATTGAAACTATGCACTCCAAGCCCTATTTCACCTTATCAACACCTCAGAAAAATCATGTTAATTCTTCACATTCTTCCCAAACCATCTTCCCTTTTTTCCCAATGCTTCTTCAACAAAATTTAACTCTTACCCTCCTTTATTTTTTCAAAACTTGCATGTAAACATCTAGGGCATCACTCCAAATTCAACAAACTTCCTTCCTTGCCCCTATAAAACTCATAAGACAACAAACTACACCTAAATTTTCCATTCCACCAAGCTATCACAATTTTCACTGGGTGGAATGGCTTAAATTTCCATTTTACCCTATCAAACCCTTAAAATAGGGTTTCATAGACCAATTTCAGAAAAAATGTCTCTAAAATCCTCCTAACTTGATGAAATCAACCCAAATAAAATCAAAAACATTCTTAGTTCACTCCACCATCAAATTCAATTCATTATAGATCAATACCTATTAGTACATAACCATGCAGTAACTTGGAGCAACAGAAAACACAAAAATTTCACAAGAAAACAGAGTTTCATTGTTGTTCTATCACCAAAATTACATCGAGAAGATTACCTCAAATATTTTTAGGCCAATTTTAAACTTGTTTAACTCAAAACCCAATGGTCTTAACCAACTTTTGAACTTATGACCGTTTGACTTCCCACCTTTGCATTTTTTACATCTTACACATGACAACATTTGCAAAAGTGACACAAAACTTGACAACTTCACCTAACCAACCCCTAGATGACTTAAAACATTAGAAATGTTACATTATGACCTTATTTCATAACATAAGACTTAAAACACCTAAAACCAAACTTAAGACCATATTTACATGAATTGACATGGTGCCCCTGCACCAGAAGAGGATAGAAAAGATGTTTCATAAATTAGGAATTCCATGGTTATCTAAGAAAGCTCCCCAAACCTCTACAAAGGATCTACAAAGTATTCCCTCAGAACCTAAGGAAACTATCCTTGACCACATTCCATAAGGTTTGAAAGATCAACTTCTGCAATTGTTAATGCTTTGCAAACCATAGCTTTAGCTCAAACTATTTCCACAGGAAGAAGAGTTGCATCCAAAACATTGGAGAAGAAGAATGCAAGACCTAAGCAACATGAAAAAAGAAAGAAATATCAAATATAAGAAACTAAAGAGGAAGGAGAATAAGGAGAGGAAGGTGCCTCTGAAATGAAGAAGAAAGAGAAGAATACTAAACAAACTTCTTCAGTGGCACCTCCTCACGAGCCTCTCCAATTAGAGGAAATCTTCAATGGAATTGTAAGTTATGGATTGCGATAAGAAACTATAGAACTGTATTTTGATGTGCCTCCTATGGATCAAAATAATATTGAGAAGGAAATATTCATGTATATGATCAAATAAAATGTGCCTCTTAGTGACATCCTTGAAAAGGCTCTGGAAAGTTTAGCATTGGCCCTGTTAGAATTGGCTATGGATGCCAAGATCTATGGACCAAATGGAAAGCACAAAAGAGAGAGAATAGAATGTGACAAGAATAGACTATATTCAATGTCAATGATATGATTTTTTTTTTCATGTACAATGAGAGAGACCCCTTGGTTATATAGCCAAGGTGAAATGCAAGATGTCATAGGATTATGACAAGTGTCTTAATCATATGACATGAGGCAACTAATCACACTTACCTAGGTTCACATGTAGTAGTTGTCAAAGGATAAGATAACAACTAATGACAAATAACATCTTCTAGAAAGATTCCTTCCTTTGACCTAAGTAAACTTAACTAAGATGTAAATAAGTCCCCTAGTAATGAATGAACTAGGTGCAAGACTTTATTTACACCACCCCCTTAAGTGCAACTTAGGGAGTAGTAGATTAATATGCAAATGACATAAAGATGCAAATGATGGGTCTACTACTAGGCCATGTTAGGTACCCATGTACATACAAATGCAAATGAAATCTCACAAACAAAGAAAAGGAGAAAACCAGTGGGAAAAAAATCCTCCCCAAAGAGATGAAATGCAAAAATGAAATGCTCTCAATGAAGAATGAGAAGGTAAAACCCCATGTGAGGAAAAATACCCCCATAGAGAGAAGTAGAAGAGCAATGTAGACCCACTCAATGTTGAGTCTCCTGCAATGATCTTCAACATCCATGGTATCCAACTTTGGTATTGATTGTGTATTGATAACAACTCTTTATCATAAGGACTCTAAGGGCACTCTATTGTGATGTGCGCATCTAGGTAAGGTTAACTTTGATATCGACAAAGTAGATAAGAGAATCTAGGGGTTACATTCAAGTGCTCATATCCTAACAAAGCAACTCCCCCATGAAAAATATTGTTGGCACATCATGACAAAAACATCTATATTATCAGCAACATAGTCTACATCAACACCACCAGGTGGTTCAACATGAGCATAAACTTTCAAAAAAAAAAAAATTCAAGAAAATAGTCAAGAGAAAAATTGTCCTCTAGTGAAAACCACTTTGGTGGCACTTTGGACAAAGCCATGATGGAAACCTAGTAGACAGGCATCATGAGTAGAATTGAGCATCTATGTGCACCATTATAGGTGGAAGCATCTCATCCCATCCATAATAAATCTCACATTTCATCCATCTTATCATGGATAATAAATCCATGATTGATTATCCAATCCATTTTCATCCAATCTAACTTATCTTGATCTTGGAAAAAGGTTTGGTATGTACTTCACACTTGCTTATGATAAACATCTTGACATGGGTCACTATCATTGATCCTATTCTACCCAACATTATCCTATCATAAGATAATCTATATCCATCCATCCATTCATTTATCCATGCATCCACCCATATCATTCCCTACATTGCTAGACACTGGGGGTAGATACTTACATCTTGCTTTGAGAGTAAATCTTGAGGTATATCCTATAAATCATGTTATGATCTAAAAATTCTCTAACATGAAATTAAATTGGTCAAATCATTTGTAAGAAGAAATCCAAATCACTAGCCCACGGAACATTTTGATGATAATATGTTCCTTATCAAGCTTTATCTTTTATCAAACATTAATCCAAATGATCAAATATCAGTTGCACTTTAACATCACATCAAATCATTCCAAAATATTTTGTTCCAATCCTAGCTTCAAAATCTTGATCTATCTTATCCAATCAATCCATCATCATCTCAGGATATATCATTTCTGAATCCTTATGGTGTTCAACACTATCCTTACATTGTTCAGAATCCTCAACAATGTTATCACTATCATAATCTATCAATCAGATCAATCAATCATAGCTTGGTTTTCAACAAAATCCCCAAAAAATAACTGAAATCATCACATATCCATACACTCATCAACATCGTGTGAAAAATACAAAAACACTTTCAAAATTATCAAAAATCCAAAAATACTTGCAAAATTTCATCAAAAATCCAAAAACATCAAAAAATTTTACAGGTAAAATTAAAAACTTTCATAAAATTTGTAAAGTCAAAATCCCAAAACATCCAAAACACATCAAAATCCCTAAAAAGGTCAAAACATTGAAAATCCAAAACAAAACCATGTCAAACTATGTTGTCTTTGAGCTTGAACATAGGCAAGGCCATCATTGATGTGCCCTCGAGCCACTTTAGATTAGGATTCCATCATAATAAATTGGAAATCCATCAATTGTTCATATCTCATTAACAAATAAGTCAAGTCACTTAACTACATGGTCTTTCATGTATAACGTAGGAAAGGCTATCTTTGATAAGCTCCTGAGGCCCCTAGGATAGTCTTTTAGGTTAGGTTCTTGGTCAAAACTTAGAAGAAAAGCCCAAAAAACATTTAAAAACTTAGAAAACCCATAAAACATTTGAAATTTGAAAAGATCAAAAAAATTGGAAAACTTAAAAAACCCTAAACAACCTCAAATAACCAAAATTTCAGAACATTCATATAAACTTTCAAAAAGATCAAAAACAACTTCAAAAGAAATTTCAAAACACTAAAAATATTGAAATATTCTAGAAAATCCCAAAACCATCCATCCCATTGCACTTTCACCCATAATAAATCAATCATCATCTCCAACCTTTGGAAAAACAAATAGAAAAAAAGTGTCTCAAGTTGAAAAGTGAGAACATAATTGTCAATATCTAAAGTCTAGATCATAGGTAAATGAGTTAGTGGAGTTTTGTATCAATGACCCATCACACACCTAGTCCTAATTAAAACATCTAAAAACATGTCCTAGGATGTATCCTTTTGATAATGGACATCAACATCAGAAATCACCTTAGCTATGTTAAATTGGAAAGAGATATAGATAAAACTGACTATTCATCTTTGATCCTTTCTATGATTTATCCTATTGACCCATTCCAAGGACCTCTTAATGATGTCTAGATGATTTAGAGAGAAAGGAATTGGGTTTCGATCAATATCTTTCATTTGTTGTGCTTGTGGGTGTTCTTGTAAAATAATCTTGGCGCATACTTGCTTAGTTGTGTGTGGGGAGGTTGTTTGGAGTAGATTGTTGACTATTGCATATGCTTTTGTTTGATATATATTCTAAGCTTCTAAACTACATTCTGATGAGGTTTTTGTATGTCAAGATGTGAACAATAACTATCCTATCTATTTGCAGAGTCACATTCCATTACAATAGATACAACATCGTCTGGGTTATCAATACCATGATGCATCGTGTCTATGTGTTATATCAAACATAAGGAATGCCAAAAAAATCCCAATCCCAAGATATGATAAAAAACATCCATCTTATCACAATATCTAATAAAGTCTCAGTGGATTATGAACTTGTTGGACTTTTTGAATCAATGGTCAAATCATTTTATTATGCTATCTTCTTTCCACGCTAACCTAGTATCATGACAGTCAACAAAAAAATCACCATGCATCCATCCTACATCCATAAAATTATCAGCATGCATACATCTTGCATCATCACAACATATCATCGTAATAATGGAAAACATAATCCCCTACATCATCATTATCATTTAAGTTGTTTTGAATAATATAGATTTGTTATTCTAAGCATCTTTAATCCATTGCATAATAATTCATACCATCCATATCATAAACATTCATAACATCCATACCATAAGGATCATCCATATATTCACCTATATACATCCACATACATACATCATGACATCATAAATTGCATGGGAAAAGTACACAAAAAGAAATTCATTCATCCATACATCTTGCATATGCATACCATATCATTTGCATATCATAAAAGGATATTGAAAAAGAAGATAGCACATCCATTGCATTTCATTATTCTCATAAACATCGCATATCATTACATCATCACATATCGCATAAACATAAATAAAATAAGTGCATCCATGACATCGCATCCATACATAATCATAATGCATAAACATAGCATCACATCATAAAATATGCATCCATACATCCATCAAACATGAAATAAAAGCACATCACATCATGATTTTGAACCCTCTCATATATATATATCAAAAAATGACTATCATGATACAATATCTGAATTAGTGTGTATGAATATCATCAAATATACAATATACAAGAGGCTATAAAAAATGAGCCTTTGAATGTATGTTTGTATAAATAATCAGGATATACAACAAAAAGGTGTTTGCAAAATCAAGAGAGATCTATCCCTTGTTGGCCTTGTTACCATCTCTGGGCTACTCTAGTTTCCTGATCGAGGTGGAGGTATTCGACTGTACCTAGTTTTAGTGCTCAAAATTAGGTTGTCGACATTGTGGGGGGACGTCTTTGTAGTACATTATCTACCAATATGCCACCTCCTCCCTTGTTGACCCATACAGTTGTGCTAACATTGTTTGTCCAACTAGCCCATGTGCCTTTTGAGACTATTGTTGGGAGATAGCCTCTAACTATTGTCATCGACTGACCTCATGTGGTAACTAAACATCAAAAGTCTCTCTAAGTTGGCACTTGTGATCTCTCTCTACTATAACTACTAGAACCTACTGCTGAGCCTGATCTCACTTAGCTGTCACAACCTGTAGCTATTGTCTCAACTATTGTATCTATACATCTCGAGGATCTAGCCATAGAGGCAGTTTTGTGTAGGTGGCTACTATATAGGTGGTTGCTGGTGGAGGTGTACCAAGGACTTGTTCATCATGTTGTTGGCCATCGTGACCATCCTATCCTCTACCCTACCCTCTGCCCTACCCTCTATCTTTCCCATCCTTTTGTTGACCTTGTCCTCTGACTGCCCCCTCCCTCTTGACCTCCCTTGAGGAATAATGCTCATTGGATCTATAAGTTTGTGAGGGGGAACAAACCAAGCATCATATGTAGGCATAGTTTGAGCATCAGCCTGCCCCTAACCCTAGGCCCATGGTCTGGAAACTAGCTATCTAGAAACCTCAACCACCTCATGAGGCTATATCACTAGCCCCCAAGTCACCTCTCGAGATGATCTCACAAAAATAGATGTATTTTGATCATTAGGCCTATCTTGTGTCTCGTCGAACTATCAAGCTACCTTGTCTAGAAGGTACCACTCGATCATTGTATGCTCCTGACCCTCCATGTAATGGGTCCAGTGAGAAAAGAAGAGTTGTTACACATCATCATACCAAGCAGGCATCTACAACCATGGCTGCCATCTAAAAACTACCATGTCATCAATAACTTGATGCCAATAAGGAATACCAAGTTGGCTTGTGTGTTGTAGTGTGGTGGCCCCTCTATACCTGTAAACAACTGGATCATCTAGATCCATGTCTGCCATATGGGAAATCAGTCAAAGCATGAAAATGTGCTCCCATGCCCATATATACAAGAGTGTGAGTCTTGCACCAATAGCTCTACCATCACAACCCACATCAGTGTCATAAATCACATGGTCCCCATGTATCAACAACCAAAGTATCCACCATACATCCTCTAAGGTGATTGTAGCCTCATCGGAAGGTAAGTGGAATGACGAGGTCTCGGTATGCCATTGCTCGCATAACACTATCATCATCACTAAATGGGTCCTCACAATGAGCATGTATGTGACACACCACAATAAAATATCTCCAAGGTGCTCTTGTCGAAGCTCATCTAAATCATCTAGTGTGGCAAGTAAAGTGGGTTGGTTCTCATGTGACATCAAGGGCTGGATAACCTCTTGCATCCATGAAGCGCATGACATTATAATTTGGCTCAAATCGATTGCATTTGAAAGTTTTTTCCCCCAAAATGAAAAAGGTGTCGCCATTTACAAATTTGTCACCATAATTCAAATTCCAAACCATAGCACCATACTCCAAATCATGACTAGTGTCTCTATTTACAAGGGCATTGCAATTTGAAATCTAGAAACCATAATTCTAAATTTCATATCGCGAGTAGCAATGCTCATTACAACCGCGTCACCAAATCAAAATCAAAACCCTAATTTTGAATCATAAGGTGTGTCACCATTCACAATAACGTTGCTAAAAATATAAATAGCACCACCAAAAATGTAAATAGCATCGCAAAATGGCAATGCCGACCTAGACCAATTTTCAAAGCCTAATAAATGCATCAAAAAAGTCAAAGTACAAGGAAAGTTTCAAATTGCATACCACTGGTCCTACACTTGGAGACCTTTGTTACTCTCGAACCCGGTCAGAAATGTGTCATGGGAGCATGCATTACGCCATTTCATCAGGATGTTAGAGCTCAAAATGTAGCAATTCTCTCAAGTATGAATGCACAAATGAATTGAAAGTAACCCTTTATCATATATTTAAGCCAAAAAAATTAGGGTTTTTGCCCTAATTTGAGCCAAAAGCTAGGGTTTTAGCCTATTTTACCTATTTCCATATTTTGCAGCCTATTTTGGGAATTTTTTGCATTCCTGAGATCATTTTTTGCATCTTGGGGCATGTTTTGGCACCTAAATTAATATTTTACCTTATTCAAGAAATCAACCCAAAATTCAAGATTTCCACCTGATCTCTCAAGGGGGTAGGGAACTAGCTTAATTCCTTCCATTGGGGCAATAGTGGGGCATTTGAAAAATCATTTAAAAAAAAAAAAATTGATCTAAACAACAATTTTAATATGAAAAGTGCCAGTCTTTGAACCAACACAATAGGTACCTTGCTTCAAAGAGGGGAAAAATGTAGACACTTAAAAATGTCCTGAATGATATCACACTCGAATCTGATATACTAACACCGTTTCATCCTAAAACCCATCCCCTTTTTGCTTAATTGATTAAATTAGCCTAGTTATTTAATTAATTATATCATTTTCATCTATTAATTTGATTAATCTAACTAGGTTAATTCCTACCCCTTTCATGCTAACCTTTTGTCTTATTAAATTGGATAAATCAAAATATTTAATTTAACACCCTAAGTCCTCTCATTTAAATGAAATGATCTTAATTATTTAATTAAATGTCATTTTGATCCTTTTTCATTAAATAAGGTAATTATTTAATGGATATCCTAAATTCCCCTAATTTGCATAATTGGAACTTTGTTTTAATTATCAAATTACTAATTAATTCTAACTCTCCCACTTGCAAGGGAATATTCCTTGAGAATATTCCTCCTTTGCACATTCCTCCAAAAAGGGAATATTCTCATAGAATATTCTTTCCTTCTTCACTCATTTGAAAAAAGGAATATTCTTCCTTATAATAAAAATTCAAGAAACTTCTTGAGCAAGTTTTGAAAGTGTACTTCTTTGCATGATTGTGAGCCCTTGATTAACTATCAACTTGCATTCTCAACCCTTGATTGGAATCCATAATCCATGCCTCCATTTTCTTTCCATCCTGACCATTGATTGATTCTTTCAATCTTAACCATCAGTTTCTCATTTACCCTCCTATAAATAGATCAATATTTAGAGACAAATGGATCCATTTTTTGATATAAAATTCATGCTATTAAATTCACACTCGCATCCATATTAAGCACTTTTAGCATTTTAGTTTAGTATTCATCCATATTTAGTTTAAGCATCCATTAATGACTTCCATGGTAACTTAGTTTGCATACATTTTAGTATAGCTTTCTTTAAATGGATTTTATCTTTGAATTTTGTTTCCATATAGCATAGATTCCATCCATTTTATCAAGCATTTTAGTATTTAGATCTCATCTTTATCATGTTAAACCAGTTTCATATCATGTCTCACACATATCTCATTAGTTTCCATCGATTTTAATCAATAAAATTGATTGGAACAAGCTCATATTATCCAAGGGATTGGGAAAAGGGTCACTATTCCACATCAATTCAACACCACTCCCCCAATGGGATAATATTTAAGGTCTTAGAATAGGATTCTATCAAGCTTTCGTGTTTATTTCATGGTAGTTTAATGGTTTCTTAGTTTCTATGTGATTTTGAATATCCCATTGGGATCATGGCTTAGTGGATCAAATATGCCTCAAGTATGTATGGATTTGGTGTATTTATCAGGTATACTATGATCATGGTCGCACTTATTCTTATATTCGCACATGCTTCTTCACAATTTCACAAAAACTCACTAGTGATCTCTTTGAACTAGTCCTTACCACATTTCATTATCAAAAGAGATTTTTTTGATTCTTATTCTCATATTTTCTTCTCAAAATATTTTCCACACATCCACACATTCTTTCAATAGCTTTTATCTTCTATTTCTTTCCCCCACAAGCATCAAAAATTTTATCCTTATTGGCCAAGATAAAACAAATAACATGAAAGGTGCATCATCTATAGAAGGTTAACTCTAAAAATATCCACAATAGAAGGAAAAATCATGTGGTTCAAACCAAGAGGTAGAGGAGACCTATTTGACCATAGAATAAATTTTCAAACTAGCACACACTTCCAAATATCTAGCACAATCATCTCAACATATCAAGTCGGCCTGACAAACACTTATCCTTCTTTATATTAGCTCCATACCAAGAATGGTACCAGAGAAATAAAACTATCATCATGTGGATCATGACATGAATGGACTATTCCTTTCCAAACATTCTTGTACACCCCTTTTATCAATTTAGATCATTTCTTGTTGGTGTAAGCACTTAGTGCTAAGGATATCAACTTCATATGGACTGTGGTACATGAGAGGATTAAATATTAACTTGTGGATCTTCCAAACAACACACTAAGACCAAACCATGCTTCTCAAAACCAATTTTCATATAATTAGGTAGTTACTTGCTGGTGCAAGTCATTAGATCATCACCATACCAACCTTCCAATTTACCAAAACAAAAACAACACACTATTATTAAGAGAATCAACAATGGTGCACCAAATCATATGAAACTGGAACTAAGAAATAACATTATCTAAAAGAACATAAATCAAAAACCATAAATGAAAATAGAGATAGTGTAGTGAACTGCAAAGAATTTTTGTTCAGCTTTATTCAACACTCTTAGGAACCTAATTTTTTCTTACTCTATTAACATTGGAGAGTATTGCGGTACCACTTAAATGGTTTGAGACTTGGAACATACATACCTCACAACTATGTTGAGCTATACTTAAAACCACAAGATCATATCTTCATCTAAGGAGAAATTTGGAGCATTTTATAGATCTCTTGTAGTGCCAACCTTTGTGCCTTTAATGGTTAGGAGACTTATGCATTTCTCTTCATACCCCATGTGAATTCTTTCATCATGAACATCACTCAAATCACTTTGAAATGAACATACAAGTGCATGTATTAGGACATAGGTTGACATCAATGATAACACACTAATAGAATATTTTCCAACAATCTCCCACTTTGTCATTGATGGCAACACTTACAAGATATTTCATTTTCTCTATTGTTAATAAAATATTTTTTTTACAATTTTTGGTTGAAACTAGAAAAAGGAAGATGATTTTGATCACTTCACCTAGACTAATGACACTCCACTATTATATGTCAAGTCTATTGGTCTCTACAAAATTCTTACCCACTCCCAAGAGGTACTTGACCATGTTAATTAGTCTTGGAACATTAACTTGGGGAAAAAAGACTGGTCAAATATTATCAAAGTTTGTTGGTCTAGCAGAGTTGAACCAAAAAAATGTTGTTTTAGGTGGTTGTTAATGAAAAATTAGCTATTGGTCCTAGTCCTTTGATATTTTTGGTGTGTAATTGTTGAAGATATTGATCATATTTTTTTTAAATGTCAGTTTTTTGCTATTCTTCGGACAAAATTCATGGGTAATGTTCTTGGGTGGGACTATAGAAATAATGTCACATGGTTTGAAATTATGTTTGGTCATGTGAAAGGTCTTAATGTTGAGTCCAACTTGTTTTGGTATGTTTTACCTACTAAAGTTTTATTGTTCTTGTGGAAAAGAGGGAGTGAACACTCATACCATATATGAAGAGAGGGTTCCTACTAAGTCTAATTGTAGACTCTTATACCTTTTGATTGTTGACTAGGTAACCTTTACACTAAAAATTCCTTCAGATAGGTTTCTAAAGATCTTGGAGGATGAAGCAACACCACTATTCAAAGAATATATACAAGAGGCGGACTACTAGCCCCAATATTTGAGACAGATTAATCCTATGTTCTAGAAAGAACACATTGATTTTTAGAACAAGTACTCCAAACTTCAATAATATGAGATTCAGAGGGATGCAATAGTAAGGGACCTGGGAATAACCCATCAAAATTTTGACACTCCTAGTTGGCAGCTTATCTCACCACCAATTAGAGATTTTCCTATGTTTGATTCATTCAAACTAAGTAAGAATGTCCCTAGTAAGGACAATTAATGTTATGTAATGATTTAAAACTAAAATTTGAAAGTTTTTTTTGATATATTATGTATCTTTACTAAAACTATGATTGGCAAGTTTTGTATGCTATATATATTTTGCTTGGTATCCTAGTTGGGTTGATATATTCAATGTGACCAGCTTGGTCACATACATATTTTATTTAACCAGACACTTTATTTTAGTAATCAAATATCAATTTAAAAAAATATATGTGTAGATCCTAGTTTTCTTGTGCATTTTGAAGGGAATATTATTTTGTGATATCTTGATTAAGGTATCATCTTGATTTCAATGATTACATGTTTGAGTGGATCGAAATATTTCTTTTCCCAACTAGATAAATGCATTGGCTTGTTACTAACTCATTCTCTAATCATCCCTTCTAGACTCAAAATACATAAATTCAAACATCTTTTTTATTTGTTTATGTGTTTCAAATTTCATGTCTGAATGTATATAACACTTCAAAAAGTATTATAAAACATGTTCATTGATACTTGTTTTGCAAGTCATTTTTTTAATAAGATTCTTAAGCTCAAGTCTCTTAAACCAATATATATGCATGAAGTGACAACCATAATAGGGTGCACTATGCAATGGATATGGTTTATGTCAGGGTGAATGTTTAATTTATGTGGTGATATATGTTCCAACACCTTAGAAAAACCCCCTTGGTCTTGCATATCCAGAAATAAAGGTGGTCTTACCCACATCAATAATTGGTCCTAACCTACATGACCTAAACATAGGTTCACAATATTCTTCCTAAGTTTGACACCCCTAGCACATGGGAGATTATCATGCTAGATGGATTTGGGTTCTACAAATCATATCACCAACAAATGGATTAACTCAACTACTCACACTAGTTTCCTTTTAAATAAAATAAAATTTAGTTA